>JAMKCH010005027.1:0-63395 GCA_023653785.1 Ophioderma brevispina
TTATTTTACGATATCCTTTTTCTTATTGATATGTTTTATATTGCACAAAGGGTCCACGTAATAATACTCGTCTTGGTGAAATGTGATATAAGGGTGTTTTTTGGGGGAAAAAGTAATTTTCTGGCTAAATTTCTAGACCCATTTATTTAGAAACAGAAATCCAAACCTAAATGGTATAGATTGATAGTATTCTATCATCTATCTATCTATCTATTTTTTTTTTTTTTAATAAATTATGAATTTCCTCCAAAGCAGTCTTGTCAAGCATGAGTTTGTGCCAGTTCATTTTGTTCATGGCCAGCATCCTATCAAGAAGTACAGGGTAATGTCAGCTTGGTCTTCCCCCGTGAACGTTTTCCTTGTGGTAGTTTATCATAAAAAGTTTTTTGCTAAATGATCGTCTTGGTTTTTTTTTAAATTTCAGCCCAAAAACGTGATTTTTTTTACCCCAGAACACCCCTGCCACCATTTTTTTATCACCACCAATCTTTTTTTAAATTATCTTTAAATTAATCGTTTTCGAATAGAAGTGGTTGCGTTTTGTTCGACTTAGGGGAGGGTTGTCGAAATTGGCGCAATCCAAACCCGCTTCACTATTATTTTTTGGCAGGTATTAAGCAATACATGACATTGTATCGTCGTGTGCTTATCGGTTGAAATGGACACATCTGATTGTCATGTGGTATAATTAATTGCAATAAAGGGGCCCTAATAAAATCAACATTTCGTATAATAGTTTACATCATTTTTGTATCACGTGAAACATTGGACACAGTTCATCTTCTTTTTTTTTTTTTAATTTTTTTTTTCACATTGGATGGCACATAAAACCATTTCTTCATGACTCTTCCAAACCGCCACTCGAATCGACCATTTTGGTCGAAATTGAGTTTTGTGCATATTAGGCGAAGTAAAAGAAAAAACATGTTTCTCGTCCGCCCCTTCCTTTTTGAGGCCCCGGACGCCTCATTTATTTATTTTTTATTTTCAAAAAAATGCAAAATATCAATAAAAAAACGAAAATCCATCAGGGAAATGAAAGTATTCTGTTTTCAAAGATCGATGACTGCCGAATTTTGCGCCTCCACCGAAAATTCAATTCTTGCTGCATAAGGCCTTCCTAACATTTTTTCCCGACTTAACGTACATCTTTTCAAAATTACATCCCGAATGTTTTTTTAATGCAGATTAATCATAAAATTGCCCAACTCCCTGGAATCTAGACACGCTAGTGATGCTATGGGCTCTGCCAATCCCTCTCTGTATTGCAGCACCAGCACCAGGCACTAGTACGATGTCTCCGTATTATGTCCGTTTTTTTAGTCCATAAGTGAAAAAAAAAACTGATGAGTACGGTTTTCAAAAATCTCGATTGACTATTAAACATACAAAAATAGATTGAAAAAAAATACTTAATTTCGCCAGGAAGTCCTAGATATGTACCATAAATTTCTGAAATTTATACATAATAACCCCACCTTTTGAATGATAGTTTCCCCTTAAAATTTGCAAGAAAGTTAAACTCGGACAACATCAAGGATAAGTGCTGAAAAAAAACACGACTTTTATTCCCGACACCTTTCACTGATACTATCATTTGATTGTATGCTATTTCTATTGATAGCCATATTTAAGTATGTCATCAAGTGCCAGTTTATTATTGTGTAAGAGACTGTTTTGTGATTCGCAATCGCGGCAGTATTCAACAACACAAGCAGGCGAAAGGTAATCATCAAAAGTTTGCCTTTATTTTACTATAGGCTGCACTTTTTATATTTAACTCTCTCTCTCTCTCTCTCTCTCTGAATTCAAATTTGAGGCTATTTTAAGTTTATACATCATAAATTTATTGTGTTTTCTCATACTGCAGATGAAGCAGTAAATGACTAGTTAATGAAAAAGTTGGATGATAGTCTCCTGAAGTCATCAAAATGCATCACTATCATGAAACTTTAAGAAAATGCAAACTTATGATTTTACTCTCGATATATTTCTTGTCTCCTCTTAAGTAAAATACTGAAAGGCTAATAGATAGATCCTTGCCTCTGATAAGCTCCTAGGTGACGACCTAACTGCCCGATATGGAGCTTTGTTCAGGTTTGGATCCAACAGTCCACTTAGCTTCACGTGCCTTCCATGCAGCAGACTGTATTGACTTCAAGAAACTGAAAAAATGCCTTGAGCCCTTCTCATGTTGACAATTGCCTTGATGCCCTTTTTCATTGCCTTCATTCCTTGCAATTCGAAGGCAATTTTTATTTTGCCTTTAAAAACTGCCTTCCCCCCCCCCCCCCCCCGCCCCCACGGTCCTTATTTTGCACCCTGGATATCGCAGCCCACATCATGCATGATAACATAGTAAGTTGACGATTGTAATACATGGGACTGGCGGAGAGGTTAGAAAACACGTATTGAGTCATTCGTTCAGTTATTTCTGTTGACGACGATTAATGATTTTTAGAGAATTTGCATATTAAACTCTTGTCCATTGAAAGATATTGCTTCAGTTTGATACTTTATAGGAGGTATTTACAACTAAAACATTTAAAGCTGTGATAAAACATGGTGCTAACGCTATTAAAACATTGTAAATGTTCAGTTCTTGTGTGACCTTTATGTCCTCTTTAGGTTTGTGACGTCACATGTGAATACGGTTAACACCTTAGTTTGACGAATCTTGAATGGCGGCCATCTTGAAAAAACAAGCCCCCTCCGCCTCTCCCTTTTTTCAAAAAACCCCCGACGAGAAACATGTTTTATTTTTTACTTGGCCTTTATGATAGAGCCTATTATCCCAATCTCTTTTCATATACCAAATATTGAGCAAAATAACATGCCAATTTGTAGATATAATAGATGTTCAACTTTTGGAAAAAATACACCAACGCCAATTGAAACTTCCAATACAGACCAATAGCATTCGTCTTTTTGTGTACCTGAAAACCACCGTACGGCAGCTTATAAAGTGACCTATCGATAATTGGATATTGCGAGATTTCATCTCCTCTCTCGATCACAGGGGTAGCCTATATAATGTAGAAGTCTAGTCCGAAGTTTATATTCGTACATGTGTGTCTATATCTGAGACATTTTGCACACACAAAAATATAAAGTTTTGGCAGTAGTTTACTGACAACAATTCTGCCAAATATAAATTACTGTGAAAATACAGTTACTTTCAAAATTGATTCAATCAAACACGAAAATATATATTTGGCGAGTTTATTAATTACAGAATGTGAAATGTGTTGACAATAAAAAGCACTGACGAACACACTCACTTAGTAGGGCTCATCCACAATGTCCAACCCAAAATTTTATGGGGCAATAAGTCTATAATTTTTTATCTTGATAATAATGGCCTTCTTCTTTTTTGACATCAGAACACTATCTGTAAGTTTCGCGCCGCGGATTTTTCAACAAGATTGAGAAGAAGAGAGAAAAAAATTAGGGCGGGAACCTCACCCCCTTCTCACCCTCCTCCTCCTTGAATCTTCTTAAAATGCCATAAGAGTACTATGGTAAAACTAATATTGGGCGACAAAACATAGGGCAATATTTTGCAAATCATAACTTCAAAAATCAACATCACTTAGCCCCTAATATTTCACGGGTGGTCAAATGAGAAAAATAGACCTTTCTTCTGATAACCAAAATGGTTGACCACTTCGGGTACAAAATCTGGGGTCATTAGCGATCGGACATGGACTTTAACCGGGACCTTAATTTCTGGTTAAAACATAATGCTTTAAACGGTAAAGTTTGATGGAAACTTTAAAAGCCGGCGTTTATGGGATTGTTTTCCTGAAGAGTTACAGTATTTTTCCTGTAAATAACTATTGGTTGAATCCACAATATAGTGCATAATAATGGTGGAGATATTCAAAGTTCAAAATGAGAGCCTCTCTTATAAATTTAGTCGGAATAGGCTCGGAAAATTGGACAAAAAATTATTTTGCTTGATTATTAAATTACGGCCATTGTTTTTTTAAATCCGGTTTAATTGTGAAGTCACTGTACTTTTACAGCGCACCGTTAGTTCGTTCAAATAAGATGCATATTAGTAGTGGTCAGTTTAGCCAAAAATATGCATTTTTAGTTGTGGTTCTTTACTAGACGTAGATTGTAAGCTGTCTTGACCATTTGACCTGTCTAAAAGCGACGATCCGGGGCGCTGACAAGCAAAAAAGAGCCTATTCATTTTGGAATCGCCGCCAGTTGAGTTTTTTTTTATTGCTTTTTAGACAATAGTAAAGGTTTTGTTATTTTTAATGATACAACGATAAATTTTTCAATTTAGAATATTTCACGAATACCCCTATTTCATTTTGTAGAAATGTTAACACAAACATACATTATTAAGTTAGGTAAATTGTTGCCAAAGACAATTTGTAAACCAAAAAAGTCACCTCTTTTGGATGCACTCCTCAACGAGTGGTGTCTTACTTGGCTCCACACTCAAACATGCAAACAACTATAAAACCATATAACTTAAAAACAACATTCCATCTAATAAAAAGGTGAGTCTTCCTTCTTTCCTTTTTTTAAATTTTTGAAGTTTAAAAAAGGTTAAAAACGAAAACCCATTTTACTCTTTTGGGAGTGACATTTTTACTCGTTTACTTAGAGAGTATGTTGGGGATAAAATTGTACCGTACCGGCAAGGCAACACTTTGTTTAAATATAGATGTGCGCGGTGAATAAGAGCTAATAGGACGATTAGGAGACGGAGAACTCATTGAATAGATTCACATTATGTTGGAAAGCGAAGCGACGGCGATTATAACCGTGGGTGGGTTGTCATGCACAGAGACTAAACGAGAAACTCGAAGTGCATGAAGTGCGCTTCGAATTGTTTTTTTTTAACAGTGTATTATACATTGTACCTACAAAAAATAATTACCCATATATTGGGGTTGCAGTGTATGAATTATCTGCGCTTCCTAAAAGTAGGTCGTTAATCCCAGGATATGGTGATTGAGTTTGGTTAGTTGTCGTTTATGAGTTCGCTAGGAACTTTACCTTTAAATTACGGTAAACTCAGGTTATTCAACAATCTTCAAGCTTTATTACTGAATAATCCAACTAAAATTACAATTTGGAAAACAAACACTGTAAAAACAGTAGTTAGGTAACAAAATTATGTAGTGTATTGGATATGGTAAAAAAGACTTGTATACATGTATAATCCCTTGCTTCGACCAACCTCTCATTATACGGGTCTTGATGTATAAGACACTACATTACCTATTAAAAAGTGTATCCTGATTCAATCTATTTTTCTCACAGTTGTCTTTTTTTTTTTTTCAAAATGCCTAAAATAACCTCTTTACAAATATGTGGTAATGTAAACCCAACACGTTTTTAGAGTCAGTGTAGAAGCCTTTAACCAACAACAACGAGCTTAGGATTTCGAGACTAGGGCCTATAACACATACACCTGGTTTCATAGGACAAGGAACTGTATGTGAAAAGGTGAAAAGAGAAATAATGGATATATACTGATTTGGTAAACCATGTGAAAGTTGGCGACGATTAAATAATTATCCTATAAAAAATTGTTTTGGGTATGTTGTGGAATATAAAAGGCACCGTGTACCAGCAGGGATAATAAACAACTTTGTTCACGGCACACTTTTTAAATGAAAGTGTACCGTATTTCAATTTTTTTCGAGTGATGCTTATTTTAGTAGTTTTTTAATTTTAAATTGGCCTTTTTTTAACCATTTCAAAAATAATGTGGGCGTGGGTTAATAAAGGTGATATTTATTGAAAACCGGCAGATTCAGTTTGAAGAGATTCACATCTCCTTAAAGCGAATGTTGCTGTTCCTACAATATTGTTTCCAAGGGGTCCTGTTTGGTGGCGCATCTATCTCTCATTAAGTGGGATTAATCATACAACGTGGAGTCAATTTATTTCTTACATTTCTGGATTGTTCATGCTCATACCCACAACTTAACCACAACTTTTCTCAAGATCCATGTATTTTTAAAGACTGGCATGTAACAATCTAACATCAAAGTTCAAGTTCAAGAATCAAAAGTTCAAGTTCAAGTAATCAAAAGTAATCACTTTTTCAAACCCATAATCGCTGGCTGACATCACAAATATGCTAAGGTAAATATATTTTCTTATTCCTGATGATGAGACAAGCATTTGAGATGCTTTACAACTAATCGCAATCACTTCAATATGACTGAATCTCTTTAGACCCAAGATGGGCCGCCCCAACGGACCCCTTGGGACAATATTTGATTTTGGTAACATCAAATTCTTTTAAAAATCATGTTTAGATTTTAGTTTTAAGGGGGTACAAGGGAACCCTATGTCATCGCTAGACTAAAAGACACTATCAGTGATTCGTAGGAAATGAGTCACAAATATTTGAAATTTGCAGGAATAGCTTTAAAGTGAAGGATAAGTAGTCCTATGTAGAATTCTCATATTTGTTACCTTTTCCAATTGGAGAATTGACAGAAAGGAAGAAAACGGCAAGTGTTCAAGATACGACTCGCCATTCACTTTACATGTTGCATCAAGATGTAGTATTTGTTCGCGTCCGTAAGGGACCAGTATTATGAACTTATATATTAATTTTGTCCTTATAGGTTTGCTTCTGTGACTTAATCATGCATACCTGTACTTTGTATCATAATTATGAAACATGTTCTGAATGAAAGAAATAATGAAAATCTGAATCTGAAAAAAGTTACACCATCCATTCAGAGTTTTTTTTGTGCTCACTCAGAGCACACGGCGCGGCGACAGTTAAAAGGGTCACCCCCCGGGCGCCCGGCAATACCCTAAAATACCGTTTATAGTAAACATGATATCGGGCATGCCCATTTATTTGGTAAGACTGGGAAAAAAACCTACACGTTCAATAAAACAACTCTATCCTTCAGCGGTCGTTCCCTGTTTGACTGATCTGCCATGAGTGGGTTCCTATTGTCATCCACGCTCAATCCCCCTCACAGGACAAACGAACTCTTTCCTTTTCCGAGTTCAATGCGCCTGTGGAACTCGTCTAGATACTGGAGCTCGGACCTTAACCGCAAAACGATGTTATAAACCTTTTCAATCCATTAATTCGTTAGGGTCCATAGCGCAAGCTCTGATCACCCGCTTTCATTTTTGGAGGCGACTTTGTTTGAAAAGTACGCCGAATCATAGTCAAACGACAGGTGTAAAACCATACATTCTTCCCATGGAAACTGCGAAAAATTACAACTTATTACTTTATGGGTCCAAATACATCTACCAGTTGAGAGCGAGCATGGGATCAAATATTTCAGTAACTCATAGGCCTATATGTTAAACTTAAAATGCCTTTATAAATAAAGCGAATTGTTGGCACAAGTTCGGGTGTTTCAAGTTTTTCTTCATCAGCGTGACAGTACGATAAATATGAAATACGACCATGTTTGGAAGAGGTTGGTCCATTGCTTACTGATTTTATATATTAGTCCCGGATCCTATTTCCTGATTTTTTTCTCTAACTTAGAAATGTTACTAATAGTTTTTTTCTCAAACAGAGGTAATGCTTAAGACCATCTAGTTGAAGAAATCAAACTGCTGACAGTCCGCAGCATGGACAATTTAGAGATTCGTAAAAAACAAAAATGGCCGACAAAATGCATATTTTAGCGAATTTTACCAAGAATGTTGTGTTTTTGTTTGTCTTAGTAAAGCAGAGGAAAACATATTTTATGTAGTATGGACGATAAACGACACAAGCTATAATTAAGATTTCAGATGGCTGGTTAAATAGCAAGATAGTGACCCAAAAAAACAAAAGGGCCGCCAACTCCACATTTTTTTTGGTGAAAATATCACCAACAAGGTTTGTTTTTGCTGTAGTATAACAACCTGACAATGTAATCATGTTATTTTATTCACAGAATATATTCAAGATGGCTAACGCAGATACATCGCTCAAGGCTCCACAGCATCACGTTTAAATTTAAAAACACCGATTTTTTTTTTTTTTTCCTTTTTCTCAGTGGACGGCTGCTGAACAAATAACAATTTGGTAAAAACAAATGTGCCATACTATAGATTTTTTATAGTTTTTTTTGTAAATAAATGGCTGTTAAATATTCAAATCAATCTACACAAAGTAAAGTGCCGCCAAAATAGCAAACTTTGTGAATACTTACTGGGTAATTGTTTTTCTCAGATACAGTGCATTCTCGTGGTTCCGGTCATGTAAATGTTTGATAGTATCAAGCAATTGCTCACATCTCTCGGGGCAGAAAGTCTTTCTTGACCAGGCTTCCTCTTTCCTTTAGGGTAGGAGTCATTTATTTTTTGTTATAAAAAGCCTTTCCTAACCAGGGTTTCTTTTTTGTTCAAGTCATTCAATGAAAAGTCCTAAAACCCTTTTTGGTATGAGTCTTTTAATAAAAGCTCTTCTAACAAGGGTTTGTTTTTGGTGTGACTTCTGAAAAATCATTTCCTTACCAAGGTTTCATTTTGATTGTGTGTTCTGGACCAAGGTTTTTTTTTTTTGGTGTGAGGTCTTTTCATGAGATCTTTTTCCCTACCCATGTTTTTTGGTATAAGTTCCTTAATGATGAGCCCTCCCCATTTGTTTAATACGGGAAATTACTCTCTGGAAAATCAGATCTAGTCACCAGTAAATGGCCGCTGTTTCATATCAATTGTAATGACAAGACTGAACTGATCTGTTTTCGCTGTAAAATGATTTCAAATCGCATCATTGTACTCATTTTTTTCTATCTAAGCTAATTGTCAGAAACCTATTGCAAACATGTTTAGAGGGATTCTAGATATCCCATAACTTTCATCATATTTATAGCACATATTTTTTTTTTTTTTTAATTTTATTAAAATCAAAACAAAGCCAATTCCATCAAAGTGGCGGGCAATTCCATAAAAAATGATAATATCTTCTCATTTAAGGTCAATTGGCTACTTGGTCATTTATAATTGAATCATTAATTTTTTGCTTTATATCTCTTAACTCCTAATGCCTTATTTGCCCCTTTGGCAAAAATCATGGAACGGACCCCTGCCTGTGTTTTACATGGAAATTGCCTCCCAGATTCTAATCAACACAAAGACCGCTACCTCCCTTTTTAGCTCTTTTTTGTGGCGATCGTCAGTTTGGCTATTCTTTACTCTAAGGACTTAGGGTAAAAACAAGACTACAATAATATTTTAAGTAATTTGAAGGCAATATGCATATGCACTGCTGGATAATATCAGTGGGATTAGCACCCAGGGTCACTCCTACTTTGGAGGTAATGCGTATGTACGGCTGTTAGACCCCCCCCCCCCCCCCCCCCCCCCCATTATCAGCATTGTTTTGTCCCACAGCATACTCTATTTTTTAAACTTTCATTAGAGACCCATATTGTTTTTGTGGTGTTTTTTTTGCAAACTTTACCACTTGTCACCCAAAGACCCTATTTTGATTAGTAGCAAATGTGCCCAAAAGGACTTCAAATCAGGGGTTCGGTTTTCACAGAGATTTACGAATCGATTTATCAAGCGTTAACACGATCAAGCGTAAGTTGAACTTACAATCAAATTCAAACTTACGCTTGATCGAGGTTTAACGCTCGATAAATCATACTTACAATTGATCGTAGGAGTCTTTGTGAAACGGCCCCATTGCGACAGTTGAGTGAATGAATGATCCCGGATGGCTGACATGTTAGATATTGGGGTTTTAGGCATCGGGTGGTAAAGTTGTTCAGACCGTGCCCCTGATAAAACAGGATGCGGTAGAAGAGAGTAGTTTGCTCAAAACTGCCTCTTCGGTGTTTCAGTGGGAACTACATTGAATCTTGATACTCTTCGAACACATCGATTCTATGCCTATTCTATTCTGGATATCTTTGTTATTGTTGAAAAAACATCGCAGATTAGACGTATTTACTGGCATTTGGAGCTTTTTAATTCTTCCTAAATTTCAGGTTGTGAAATGTAACACCATGTGTGACACAAGCTGATCTATAAGGTAGGGAATTAAATAAGATAATGTGTGGGTGTATGTCTATCTAATCTTGCGGCTGCACCCAGATTGTGTGTTCCCATGTAACGCGCCAAATGTTCCGAGTCCGTCATGGGGGTAAGTTGGTAAGTTCAGATTGATCCTGCTGGCGTCTCGAGCAATCCACATCAATGTGCTCAAGAGGGGACGATGACGCATGTTTGGGCAATGGTAACCTCCTCCATGTGACTAATTGATCACTCGAACGATGACAGTGACCGGCAAATCGTGCCTCGCATTGGCAACGTAGAGAAATTGGAGGGATAATTCCATACCATGTTTTGTACTCGCATAAGAAGCTTGGTGTAGGTGCCAACCAGTCTATCCTGTACCTCTTTCTTCATGGTCCAGTCTCATGTCCATATACTCTTGATACGCTCTACATAGGCTCTGAAGAACTTCAGGTTGGTTTAATTGGAGATAGCAGATTACCACGTGGTGTAGTTTATATGCAGGCATTCCAGCTTGTCTTTGGTGTGACAGGCGTCTTTTGTTCGTGCTGTCGGCACATAGGTCCCCAATTACTTTACGTCCCTGATCTCTTTGATTTTTGAAAACCGTCTGCACGTGCAGTTTATGATATCTTCCCTCATTGAAGGCATATTTTGTCTTTTTTGCATTTTAGTATTTTGCATTTAGATGCAGCATTCCTCTCAAGTTATGTTATTAGATCTTGTGCACACATATCAATTTGCTTTTAGAGCTAGATCATCATCTGCGGAGTCAAGGCTGTGAGATGCTGACTTTTTGGGCATATCTAGAGTGGTGTTATATATATGGTACAAAAGTTAACGACTATCTAGTCATGAAATCAGGACTATGTTGGCCTGGCCTTTCCAGTTGTAAGTGTCGCATACATCATTCTAGCCTCTGTCTAATGGTTGCCTTTGTTTGTCCATACTCATGACTGTGAATACTGCGGTGGCCTGTCGCATTTTGTATAATCAAAACTTTACTGATTCCGCTGTATGTCATACATACAGATCCTCGCAGTTCACGATTCGGTGTAGTCCCCATATTGGAGGTAAATGTGTTGGCGTTCCTCTGCTTCTCTTGGTCACAAAAAATACAAAATCGAATTTCTACTTAATTTTCTCATTAAGTTTATTCAGAATTGTGTTTAATTGATGTAATCATCGTTGTTTTCACTTTTTCGAATTTTCAGCCTTGCTTTGTATCCATGGTATAATGCTCTTTTGCCCTATGTGAAGCGCCTAGAAACCTCTGCATTAGAAGCTATATTACTATCTTACCAATCTGCCTGCCAAATCTAATTACATGTGGCAGCTATTTTAAACTAGAATTTCACACTTTTTCTTTTTAAATTGTTTAAAACATTGTCCCCAGTGTTTTACATTTATGAGTAAGAATGGCCATGCTTTAATAAACAACTGGAATGTAAAAATAACAAGAAAAGTATTAAGTGAGAACCTCCAGGTCTCCAAAACACCTTTTGTATAGATCTTGGCATAACAACTAATATTGAAGGAACCAATAGAGTCAGTGTAAAAAGTTGATAATTTTCATTTTAAAAAAATGGGTACTATGGCGGGGCCATTTTGTTTTTTCGCTAAATAATCTCAAAGCGCTCAATGCTGAGGACTGGCACAGTTTGTTCTTACAACTCTAAGCATTAGAATCTGTTTATAAAACTATAGTAAACATTTCTAAGTTAGAGAGCAAAAACTCAGAAATGGCAACCGGACTAGTAGGCAACATTTTCTCTTGATATTTGTTCAGCCGGCATTACAAAAAGACATCGGTTAAATTTACAACGAGATGCTTTGGAGCCTTGGCAGCGATGTATTTGTTGCCATATTGAATATATTCTGTGAATAAAATGATAACTCATAACCATGGCTTGTTCCTTGTTTTAGTGCATTCCTAACATTATACATTTGTCATGCTTGTACTATGGCAAAACAAATCTTGTTGTGAATTTCACAAAAATGTGGTATTTTGGTCGGCATTTTTGTTTTTTGGGGCTACAAATCTTGATATTTACACCGCCATCTTGAAATTCTTTAATATACCTGTGTCTTGTCCTTTTATCACCCCATTACTACCATAAAATTTGTTTTCCCCTCTGCTTTAACTAAAAAACACACCTTCTTGTAAAATTTACTAAAATATATGGCATTTTGGCGGCCATTTTGGTTTTTTTCGAATATCTAAATTCTCAATGCTGATGGACTGTCATCAGTTGATTTCTTATAATGGGTGGTCTAAGAAGCCAATCCACAAAAAAACTAACTATAATAATATTTTCAGTTAACTGGCTGGCATCCGGACTATATGCATATTCACTTATTTCCTTTACCAAATATAATTGTAGGTATCTAGTTTGACATTGGTCCCTTTTGGAATCTTTTTATTGAAGCGTTTACCCTTTTCTGTATTTTGTGTAATTTGCGGCGACCCCCACTTTACGATTAATCAAATTTATTTTTTTCAGTTCCATCAAACAAAAATACACAATGCAAAATAAACGTATTGAACTACGAAAATGAAAATTATAGTACATATTAAGGCCTGTAGTGTAAAATTTACGCAGAGTCATATAGGCCTATGTGGTGCTTTCAATTCAATGTAGTTGCTTGCAAAGTTTACTTACTTTTGTAAGTTGTTTCCCCCCTATTAGGATTAAATAAACATCACCGTTTTAAAACAAAGCCCTGAAGTTGTAAAGTCAATTTCATTCCGAGTTAAGAATTCTATAGTATATTTTCAAAGAAAAATCAATTAACCGCATCACAGGTGCAGCCTAAAACTTAATATCGGAATATTTGGAATGAATGCGATATTGTCAGTGTGGCATTCCTGTGTCAGATGATATACTAATTGTGACAACACAGCTATGATGTCGGGTAGGCCTATGGTTTAGGCTCTGACAATCTAACAACTGAAATATGTCTAAGCGTTTTTTAACTCATTAATTACTCTTTTGATTGATAATCGACATGTCATGCATCCCTTTGCAATTTCTGAATAGTTCAGGGAAACGGCATGTTTTGCATTCTCGATTCCCTCCACGGAGACTTTCGACTTTTTAGAATAGTTTCCAGAGTACGTCCTTTATAATCCATTCGGTCACGAATGTTTCAGAGATGAGAGAGAGAGGGGGGGGGGAAAGGAACGGTAGACTTGCAGACTCATATTAAAGGAGGTGCGTGTTCCGATTTACCTGAAAGAGTATCGATTTTGATATAAGATGAAAGGGCCGGTTTTCTCATTGTCGTCCTGAAATTTGAGCCCTTAACATCCATTTCATTCCCACGATATAAATACAAAAACGGCCGTATTTATGGTAAAACCATCGATATTAGCACTATTGAATATGGCTTTTGCAATAGCATATTGCTTCCTCCATCAAAACCCCAAGTTTGTTTCCCACGGTACTTGATGGGGCGTATGTCAAGTGCCAGGCTCTCATTAAAGTAGAGTACACAATAGACCTAGAACATAAATCGGAACAAGCACCTTAAAGCATTTTGCGTAACATGATCTTTTTCACAAAGCTTTTCTCACATAGAAACTTGAAATCCGCCCTTTGGACTGAAGGATCCACGGAAATTCCATCACCCGTTTGGACTGAAGCATTGAGGTTTACTCTTTTAAGATAGCCTAAATGTTTTGATTACTCAAACAGTTATTCGAGGTTAATTTTCGATAACTTTACATGGATGATATTGATAGTTCGTCTCTTTTGTGTCGTCCTTGTTTCAGGGTGGAACCATATAAAAGCTTTCTCGAGTGGTTTCCTTTCTCCCCATGCATCTTCCACACCTCAATTATTACTCTCTGGTGCCTTTGCTGGGCCATATTTGCCTCTAATATGGACCAGGTACAGAATAAATAAACAAACAACAAACAAATACTCTCCACAAGTTTTGATTATATTTTTACATTGTTTGTCCCACATTCGTATGTTTCGTATACTTTAACTTTGCTGTCACATTTGCATATAGATATTATAGTTATCTATTATTGTATATCTTATTTTTTCTATTATTCTAACTAAAGAGTTGTATTATTTTTAAGCATACCATTTCCCTTACTTTTTGTACTCAACCCAACCTTAACTTCAATTATTTCCCTTATTTCTACATATTCCAATGCTTACTTTCCTACTGTAGTATACAATTCTGATGTATCAACTTTGGTTTGTATGTATGATATATGAAATAAAACCTGTCTTGAAACCTTGACTCTTCAAATGAAGACATTGCGAACGATTCTACGATGATCGATTGGTGTATCCCTTGCAAATTTTATGTTTTGTCTCATATCTTATATTGTTTCCCAGTTTTGGATTAGCGGACAACCACTATGAACTTGTTCATTATTGGTATGGCCCTATATAGTGTCAATGTTATTTTATTTTCTTTTTCAGAATATTTTTGTAATTATCTTGCAAAAAAATATTCATCAATTAACGGATCAGAACATCAGTTCTCATGGAGACTCATCTTTTAGTATAGTCTTCAATCGCCGTCGCTTAAAAATCGTTGTCAAATCTGTTCACAAATAGGACAATAAGGGGACAAACACAAACACAAAGACTTAGCTTGAGTGGAGTGTAGTTATTGAAATATATCGTATCGCGTTGTGAATTGGTGTGTTGGACAAAAACACTAATTTTTAGAAAAAGTATCGTTGGGGAACTTGGAACTGAAAAAGGAAGAAATCAGACCTTGTCGATTGTGTCAAAAAATGGACAGCTATACCACCTTCTCACAATTACATATTCAAAGATGTAAGGTCTAAACTTGAATATCTTCTTTAATTATCTAAATATAGATGACACTCAATCGATTTCTTACGTTGTATTTGGCTACAACATGGGCTGAAGTTCGTATTTTCCCCAATACGAAATTAAAGTATTCACAAAGCTGTATTAAAAAAACAACATTTCTCAGCTTAATTTTTCAGATGGAGGATATTGATAGGAAAGCATGATCAGTGAAAATCAGCGCTTTTATACAGAAAACCTCATTTTTTTTATAAGAAAATAATGTCACCATAAATCGAAATTTTTAGCAAGATCAAAACATCAAAATATTTATATGCGAGATATGTAGACATTGCCCGGGGTAGGATGTGTTCCAGAGTTGAAATTAATATGACCCGACCGAAAGGTTTTTTGTTTTTGGAAAAAAATGGAAAATTGTATGTCGCAAAATATTTTCAAAAATGAAAGTCAAAATACTATAGTAGGATTCTTTATCCTGTCAGTTATTAAAAGTTTTTTGGGGCGTGTCGACGTTCGTTCGTTCTGAGAGGTGTTATCCCATTGGTTATAACTTTACTGATTTGTTTCGGTGCTTGTAAAACGTACGTGTAAATTAATTAAGTATTTTTAATTTTTCTTTTTTTAATTTTTAATTTGATACAATAAAAAATTGACAAATTCAATAACATTTGGAATGTATTTTCAGTTAAGAGGAAAGGAAACAAACAGACAAAAAAAAACAATTTAAAAAATTTAGAGGTTGAAGGTCATGAAAGAAAAGTTCAAATATTATTTTTGTAAAGGCCAAAACAAAATAAGTCAAGCATTGGTTTGGTGAATGAAAAAGTTGGATGTTGACTTTTTAACAATCTCGCAATTGTTTAAAATTAAAAAAACTGCATTTACAAGACTTATCATCAAGTAATAGCCTGTTCCCCAAAAATCGATAATATATCCTTCCGTCTTTGTTGTCAACAATTGGTTAAGTAGCAGAGTACGCCTTCGGACTTAAACAAAATTCGGACTTCGGTAGGAATGCGGTTGTATAATTTACCCAATCAGTATAATAGAAATTCCAGTACGATATAGGGATTAAGATTAAGGCCATAATTTAAAAAATGTCTCTTTTTCACGAAGAAGAAAATATTACAAAGCAAATGCACTAAATAAAATTCAAACATCAAACTTCAACAAACTCTGAAGAGAGTCAACATAAGAAAATGGTACGAGTAAGCAAATTATTTAATCAAAAAAGTTCTTTTACGTCAAGTAGGAATACTAGAAAATCTGACCGTTTGTTACATTTATTCATCTGGGGTTTTCCCAAGAATATATTTGACAGTTTGGTTCATCTTTAAAGTAGTTTAGAGTTTAGGTCAGTCACAACAAACTACAATATTTACGTTGGCTAATCCTCCTCGCACCCAGCTAGGAGTGTTCATGACACTTTACCCGTTAGTCCAGAAAATTGAGGTTTGACCGGGAACAAATTGCTATCAAAGGTTTTTTGGCACAATGTATTTGATTCACGGGTACCTGAATGATTATACTAAAAGTCCGGGGAAATCCGAGGTTGCAGAATATGCCGAATTTGCATAAATTCCAAAATGCCGCCATTTTGATGGATTTTATGTAAATCTTGAGTTTGAGACTAGGAGGCAGATATTTCCAGGTTTTAACCTGTTTTCAAGGTTGTGAAACACAATTATGACGGTACTAATAACATAGGACAGTTGGTTCTGCTACTTAATTTGCATATAAATCCAAAATGGCTGCCATTTGATGGCTATTTTTGTCTGAGGACAAAATAAAATCTAATTATTGTGTCTGTACACATATTATAAGGTACTCAATAAGGTCTAACTCTTAGAATAACTAATTTCATAAGACAAGAAAAGAACAAAGGTAGTTAATCATCGTGACAATGATAATGCTATCAGCCTAAGATTAGTGGCACATGGTTGATTGATTTTCATACCATTTGCTTTTGCGTTGTGCTTTAAAATAAATAGAGGGGGATGACCGATTTGATTATTATTTAAAGTTTTTACTTGATAGAATGCCCTTCCCCCCAAAACCCCATTTGTAAAGTTTTGCAACGATTTCAAACCCCATTTGATGTCATTGTTTAATCCAGTAGGGTACTGTGTAAAATTCAATATTGGTCGACCAAAAAATGTGACACATTTTTGCTTAAATAAAACAGGACACTTTAAGCCCTAAGATTCCACAGGTTAAATGAGAGCCAAATAGCTTTTTCAGTACCAACATTTTGGACACATCGGGTAAAACCTAGGGATCGGGGATATTATGGTAAAAAGGCTAGGGATCTGGGGGGGGGCTATTAGACAATCGGACAATGGCCTTTTTTAATTCTAATCTAAAAAACAGTAGGGATAGGTATTTCTTAACCCAATCAGTCCATTTTTGTACCTCGTCTAACCAGCGGGGGGGTTTATGTAAAGGTCATTCATACTACACTGCAACGGCGTTGCGGTAAGTTGCAGTGCATCGAATTAGGTATCTGTCCAGTATACTGCATTGCGGGTCTGCAACCGAGTTTAAATTATTTTAATGCAGCTGCAGCGGATTGCATTGAGTTGCTGCAGCAAGTGATCGATATATAGTCATGCACTGCACAGTGCAGCGAAGTAGGATGAACGAACCTAACCCCATAGATATACAGAGAACCCTGAACTTGAGTTTGTGCTATAGGTCTCTATATCCAGTGATACCAAAAATAAGTACAAATATTCCCAGCACCTTGCTTCTTATGGATATTCATAAGCCCGCGCGCCCTTGCACAAATTTGGTTGCAATTCAGTTTGTGTGTCCAAAGGTTTAGGGACAATTTTAAATTTTTTGCTCAATAAGAAAGAAAAAAACACGATTTAACTTAAATTAAAAAAAAAAAAAAAAAAAAAAAAAAAAAAAACAAAAAATGTATGTTTGTTATAGCAATTATATATGGTGTACCAATTTATCATTGTAAAGTATAGGAGGCTTCACCAATCCCCCTCAAACTTTTGCGGCCTTACCTTCCCCCGGGTAAGGTGATGTGGGTCCGAAATTGTCACTAAAATGTGAACCCAAAGGATGTAAAAAACGATTACCTTAAAAAATATTTGCGGGCCCATTTCACACATTTTTCTTTTTTAACTTCGAGTGGTGAAAAAATCCCCCTGGTTTTAGATGAGTGGTAACAATTGAAATGATTGACATATTACCATAACCCGTTAAGGAGACCTAGCTGGTTGTGAAATAAACACAGGGTTTGCTCAATTTCCCCTATAGCATTTTAAATTAAATCTAAACGATGTTATTAATATTCAATTGAAAAATTACAAAAATGTTTGCGTGTATGCATTAAAATTCTGTGGGCATATGGTTGAGTTCCTTAGGTGTGCCTAGTCAAGGAAACGAGGGGCACGTGTGGTCCAGTGGATTGGAGCGCTTTCGTCCCGCAATCAAAGGTGGGTTGGAGTCCCACTGCGGCCAACGGGTTGGGCCCTTGAGTAAGGCGCTTTACCTAAATTACTCCTCTCACCCAGTGTATAAATGTGGTACCAGGGCATTATTAATGCTGGGAAAAGTTAACAGACTCGCTGGCGGGAGGGGGTGGGAACCCCCACAGGGCAGAATAATACGGAGGAGTCTGGCCCAAACGCTAAGGGGAAAAGAGAGATGGGCCACTCCGCCTGCGGGCGCATTTTTGAATTTGGATGTTAAATTTTACTTTTTTTTATCAGGGGCAGAAAACAATTGTTTAAAGGTCCTTAGCTTAGTGCTTATCTCTTTTCCATTTTCACCTGTACCGATAGTGTTTTTTAACAAGTAATGTTGAGATGATGCGGACGTATTATTAACGGTGGGGCGAGTTATAGTTTGGTACAGGATAATTACATAAGGAAAACAGTAGAGTTAGGCGGTAGACAGCGGTAACCGTTAAGGGGGTTTAACAAAAAATCTGTTGTGAGTAGTGCACATTTGCATCCTCTTTCCAAAAAATTATATTCACCTTAACAAATTCCTCTGTGGTTAGTTATGCCCGATTATGTTTTCTACAAGAGCAATGAAAAAGTTTTTGAAATGAAAAAGTGCAAAAACAGACAAAAAAAAAAATTCACTTCTATATCATTTTCGGAACATTTGCAAGCTCATTTGACCAAATTTTGCTCAAAATGAAGAACCGCAAAATATCTCATTAATGTGCATTGACTAAAAGAAAGAATTGGCCCTTTCCGTTAAAAATGCCTTTTCTGAATCAGTATCAGTAGGCAGAGTTAACTGACCAAAGTGATAAAGTATAATCTTCTGGAAACACCTATGTGTTTTAACTAATAATATTAAAATAGTCCCACCATCACTCCTGTATCACATCATTATAGAACGTCATGCCTTCCTTCAAATCTTTCTGAAACAATGGGACTGAGTAGCAGTCGACACACTCGAAGGGAATGATTTGGAGCAGCAGGAAAACTTATTGAGGCCAAGGGAAGTTGATCTTAGGTGTTCTGTTGGAGATGATTTAAACTAGTGATTGCGGTCTGATTTCATTATTCATTTTCATTGTTTTTAATGTCATTTAATATTTACATCTAAGGGGGCGGTGATTGAATACACTGCTACCCTTATATTATAAAACAAGTTTAGAAGTGCCTAAATTAACAAAACAGGGGATGTGCAGAGAGATTTTTTGAAGTTTAAAAATCAGTTTTAAAATTTTTTGCACAACGTATGTGACAAGCGGGAAAATATTGGAGGGGAAAATTTCATCATAATGTGATACTGTGACACCCCACCCAAGGACACGCTTAAAATGAAACAGGAAGGGATGCTTGAATTATTTCAAAAAGCAATTTAAAGAGTTTGTCTTTATCAGGTTTTTAAGAAAAATGATTTGCACAAATAATGAAATATTGCAAAGCGGCAAAATATGACACGCGCTCCAACAGGAAACTAAGAATCCAAACTTCCCTTAGCCTTAACAGATGAAATGAAAACAGATTGCATCTGGATCTTATAGACAGTGAAGGAGGAACTTCCACATTCCGAACTGCTCAGAAAAGATTTAGTAATTCTTTACTTTGGCAAAATGAAGCCATTGAGCTACCAATAAAGCCTGCAAAATGAATTTACTTTCTGATTGTGTAATTTTTAGTGTAGAAAATCTTACGCATTTGATCTGTTTGTACTGTGTATAAATTGTTCAAGAAGTGTTGATCCCAAAATATTAAATGATCGTGTTCATCAGTTGAGTCTCGTTGTCTTTAAATGCCAACTTAATAATGATCGCGTTCTTTGATTAACCTGGACACCAGAATGGAAATTTCAACTGTCTCATTTTCAGAAATTCAACAACATGGCGCCATTTTTGATTTATGCAAATAAGGCTTTAAACCACTCATTCATTTACTATTATATGTTCTTATGAGTTCGTAGACCCCAAAAACATGGGTTAGAGACCACAGAACATTACTTCTCTACGACCCTCGGATCTTTAGTTATGGAAAATCCTTTGAAAATGGCGGCATTTTGAATTTATTGCACAATTAGACATATTTCTGCAACCCGGATTTTCTCGGACTTTTCGTATGTTCATTTTGGATACTTCAAAGACCCCAATGCATTGTGAAAGAAAACCTTGATAGCAATTAGTTCTAGGTTTCACACCAAAAAAGTCATTATCTTTCCTGGCATAGTTATTTTGATTGACGGCAAACAAAAGGATCGATAGAGTGTCTCACACATTACGACAATCTATTCAATTGCATCTGGTATGAAGCCTTACAATTCCGATATACAAAAGTTCATGTAACATGGGTTATTAAAGGCATCATACAACAAACTTGAAGTGATTTAATTGCTATTAATCATCTTGATGTATGGGAAGCCTTTATATCCAGCAGCTTACATGTCAAAACAATCCTTACGGTTAGGGTATTGATTGGAAAACATTACAACAAATTACTATTATTTGCTGCGTGTCATAATTGATTGAGTTTGTAAGTTCTATGCAAAAAGAGTTTGGGAGCTGAGAAACACACTTCGCAATTAACCTTCAAAATGGTTGATTGAAGTTTAGATTTTGGCTTACCATATTACCCGTTTAAATAACTTTTCCAATGATTTTGTATAGATTTGTTAGCACTTCAATATGCTATGTTTTTCTTTTTATAGTATGTAGTTGAATATTTTTTTATTTTTTTATATCTTGATAGATGTGAGCGATGCTTGTCTTGGCTATTGTATTTGTGTGTATGTGTTTGTAGGCACATACTTTACCCTGTGCATGTGTGTGTATGGTGCATTGTAATGACATATGAATGTGTGTTGCACGTGTTTAACATTGTATGTGTTATAATTATGTAATATTGTTATCTTGTAACATTGTTAGGCCCATATAGTTGTGCGTGTGTTATGTATGTGTGTGCGGGTTGGTATGGGTGGATGGTATGCATATGTGTGTAATGTTATAATATATAATGTCAGTCTTACTGTGTCGGGTTATTCATATTTTATGCAAGCCAAGCACTTTTAGCATTTTTCAGCATTAGTGTGCTATTTTGCAGCATCACTCATATGGGACGGGTAATAGAACAGGCCCCACTATATCCATGCCTGTGTAATTTTGCTAGTCCATTCCTCACAGCTCTGGTCATCTTGTTTGCCTTTTTCCCCATCCCCTCCCTTAATTTTGGTTCATTGTACTAGCAGAGAAGAGAGAATTCAATCGTCTCTGGTACTAGTCTTTTCTAGGGTCGTGATCTAGTGGGAGATTTGTATGTGGATTATTCCGTGCCCATGGTCTGTGTAATTTAAAATCATTCTGTTATATTATATAAAAAATTTTGTTTGGTTGTTTTATTGGTTTTGGATGCACCCACTCTTGTAGTTGGAGTGCCACTGTTCCAACAAGTGTATATCCGAATAATAAATAAAAGAAATTCTTTTTTGAACAAAGTTGATAATTTCAGCTGTTTGTGTTTGTTTTTATCTCAACACACCCCTCCAAATGAATTCTAACCATCGACATAATGCGTTTACTGACAGGAGTAAAAAAATCATACTAGTAATTGGCCCTCTCTCGTCGTCTCGTCCATTTCCCTGTAAGCAGAAAAGAAATCTTGTAATAAGCTCTTTTAAGAACCAGCAAATTTGAATCTTTAACGATACACGAGGACATTTCAAGCAAGTGCACCAACATGTTTTACTAGATTGTTGAAAATTTATCAGGCTCGCCCAATAATGTTTGGGGGTCCAATACGGGTGCACTTTGGAAAGCGGGGCAATTGTGGACGGGGATCTTAAGGGGCGCGATTTTGTGTTCTATTGTAATGAGTGCGCTACTAGTTCAACGTGATTCAAGAAAGTAGTGAATTTGGCGTATACACTCGGCCATGGTACACAGGGACATTCGACATAGAAAGTCTTAAATGAATGATTCTCCGTATATGTATATTGCAGATGTACGGAAACTTAAAATCGCGTTTAATCGTATACTATATACGGGGAATATCATTCCTTCATCAGCATTTCGGCACTGAACAATATTATAGGGTCTATACACAATGGAATAGAGCGCTCATAATACCAAATTGTACAAAAATAGGATTTGGACAAAAGACCAAAACGTGCGAAATTACAAAATTATCAAAAAATTTTTTGTTTTAAAAAACTACGAAATTTGACCGGGAAACCTATCTATTAAATCACCCCTGAAATGAAAACCGAGAACACATTTTTTTTTTTTTTTTTTTTAAAGAGGTGACTTTTCTTCCGTGCAATTATAGTCCCGGAGAGATGCTTGTCATGGCCTGACCGTAAAGTTGAGTATATTACAATTTTTTTTGCTTGACAAATGATAGATATGGGTGTGTAGAATAAGAATCTGCGGGTGCCACCTGGCATCCTTGGGCATTTTGATAAATCCAGAGCGCGGCCATACATGATAATTATCTATTCAACCCTATATTTTCAAGCTATGGATTACTAGATATCTATAGGAGCCAATGAACAGTGTAAGTGAGAAATACAATTCCACGGTGGTAAAAATATGAAATTAGCCTCTTCTGAGCCCGCCGACGGATGGAATTTTGCGACAATATACCTACAATTAAGCAATATCGAATTATGACTTCAATTGTTACTTTTTGTTTGTTATAGTTAACTTATTAAAATATCCATGAACAAAAATTCTAAAAGTGCTGCGTCTTAAATTGAGGAAGATAAGAACAAGGTGTCAAGTCTGCCGTCGCCGTTTTGGTACAATTTTTCAGAAGGGGGTAAATTTTCAAACCGCCACACTTATTACAAGTTTGCCTTTTGATAATATCCAAGTTTATCAAAATATTTGCGAAATATTTGTCTTCGGAAAGACTTCCATATTTACCCACCCCCCTCGTCTATATTTCCATGATACAAATTCTTTTAATTTTGGCCTTGTTTGATCAAAAACGGATAATAGCTAAAATAATAACATTTATGTTGCATGTAAATATATGAAGGGGGGTACATATGGAAGTCTTGCCTTGTCTTCTAATACAGTTAATAGAACTAACTCGATTAATGAATATTAGTAATGGATCAATGTCCTCTTAATCTTGACAAAAAAAACCCAACCAACTTGCCCCAGAATTAATGTTTTAGTCTGCATAACCATGAAATTATACTGCATGGCCTAACCACCTATATTTTGGTTAGCCATTTGATTCATACCACTTTATCACCACCCTATTCATCTTCATTTTCTCGTGCGATCACTTATGGCCTTGTTTATGAGGTGACATGCATCGGTATATCATCATTATGCTCGAGATCATCCTCCCTGTAGCCTATCCAATTTTCGCTGCATTGACTTCATGTGGTATTATTTTAATTTTAAACATCATATGCATACCAAATTGTCCTTCTATAGTTAAGAAGTATATATTACCTGGTATGTTTTTTGTGAGCGCTCGCTTCTCTCATATTTGTATATTTTCCATTGTTTAAACTGTTTGTATTGACTATTTTTTGTAATTATTTAACCTAACCCCCCCCCCACATTTTGGCTTTTGCACCAGGTCCAAGCTACCTGAATGTATTCTGAATGTACGCCAAATTTGACCCATTTCAATTAATATTATCCCTCAATCATCACTCCTCCACCACCGATAATGACTGTAATATTGATCACATCCAAAGCCCACCTGTAAGTTATTACATTAGTGACGGTCTAAATAATTTGCTTAAATCTAAAACATTCACCTGTATATTCTCACCATGTTCGCAGCTTAAATAACACTCCACGATGTCACTAAGTATCTTTCTACCATTAATCATAATTTTCCATTCTGGGTTTTACAGAAACTTGGTTTAACGATGATTTGAATCTAAATTAGTTGACTCCGATGGTTACTCAGTTATAAATTCCATACGTCATGACCAAGGAGGAGGCGGTGCCTCCCTTTTCATTCACCCTAACATTAACTTTGAGGACCGACCTAAATATTAATTGGTCTGATTGCGACTCTATTTTTTCGAAATTAATGACATCAAAATCCCGCATAAAAAAACTATCGTTGCATCCATCTATCTCCCAGAAACATTTTAACCTTGACGGTTTTATCTTGATCTTTCACGCGATTCATACAGTTAACAATGAGTCCAAAACTTGCTATATCATGGGCTATATAACATCGGATCTTCTGGATTCCGACTCCGATCCTAAAGTTTAATTACGTCGTTTCTTTATTTTTCAATGTTTTTTCCCTACCATTGATAGGCTACCCGAATAACAGAAACAACTGCCACGATCATTGATACATCATAACACTGATCTTTTATCCAATGTAAATGCGGGCGTCTTAGTCACTGATATCTCAGACCATTTTCCAGTTTGTTCTATTAATGCCCAAATTCTGACTCCGAGATTTCTTTTACCAAACAAATTCGCTTCCTAAAACAGTCCGCCAACTAAGCCAAGCAATATCAAAGGTTTAAAAAATGGACTATCATCACTACGTGGCAAATGTGTTTGACGATGACATCCTGAAAAGCTTTTCATCTCTCCAAGACACAGTTTCAAATATATATAATATTCCACTGTCCTGTTTCATCAACTAAATTATCCTAAACGTAAAACGCCCAGAAAACCATGCTACTTTGTCTAATCAAATCTATTAATAGTAAAGATAAATTATTAAAACATACCGCTCCAAACCAATAACGAGAATACACTTACCATACACAAAATAATCGCAATACTCTAAATCATCTTCTGCGCATTGCTAAACATAATTCATATCAACAACAGAGCTTGATGCACCGTAACATATGAAAAAAACATGGCAACCTCTAATAATCTACTTGGCAGAAACAAATCCCCCAAACCACCCCTATACTTATCGACTCGAATTTGCGCGGAATTAAATGACCCGTCGAATCGCTAACAATTCAACGACTTTTTTCACCACATAGGCCCATCACTGGCCTGCTAAGGATACCCCGCTCCTGACTACGTGTGATTCCTAGCAAAATTGCAGTTCATCTCGATTTCCCCATATATATTTCTATCGCCTACACCGAAGGAAGCATTGTTGATAGTACCTTACAAATGAAACCTAGTAAAAGCTGTGGCGTCGATGGTATTAGCTCAACAAGTCAAACAGATCTTACTAAACATTATTGAGCCTATTATGCATATATTCAATCTTTCCAATCCACGTTATTGTCCCATCTAATTAAAAGTTGCCAGAGTGATTCCGATCTTTAAAACTGGTGATAAGCATCCTTTCAACAATTACCGGCCAATACCCATCCTTCCAGGTATCCAAGATCTTGAAAATTAATGTATAAAGAATCATCGCATTTTATTGCATAAACATAAAATGCCTCACTCCTGCCAGTTTTGTTTAGACCTAAACACTCCACCTACATGGCAATCAATAAATTCTATGATAAATTACTATGCCCTGTACCAAAACTCTGCACTGCCGGGATCTTTTTAGATCTCAGCAAAGATTTTGATACTCTTGATCACAAAATTCAAGAAGTAACTCATTAATAACTAAAAAAATATGGATCCTAGTATTGGCCAATACTTGGATTGAAAATTACCTGGATAACCGTAAACAATTTGTTGTATTTATAACCAACACCACTCGTCCATTTCTTCGATCAGTTGCGGCTTACCTCAAGGCCTACAACAACACTTCTAGGCCCCAATACACTTTTTATTTCTACTTTATATTAATGACTCTCGCCCAGTGCTCTCCTAATCTTCAATTTATCATGTTCGCAGATGACACTACATCTTTTGTTACACTCGACCCAAAGAACATAAATTACTTGAATCAACCTAACCAAGAATTAACCCATAGATCTAATTGGTTTAAAATAAATAAGCTTTCTCTAACATTAAAAACTAATTTTATGGTTTCAGAAATAAACACAACCCTTTACCACCAAATGATATTAACATTATATCACATAAAACCACTGAACAAGTAAAACACACTAATTTATTTTTTTTTTTTTTAGGCGTTTTTTAATTGATGATGATATGTCATAGAAATCACACATCTTCACATGTTCTAAAATAATTTCTAAATACACGGTATCATCAGAAAATAAACCCTTTCTGCCCTTGATTCACTGACCTCCTTATATAATACGCTCGTCTTCCCTTACATCAAGTACTGTGCCATTATCTGGGCAGATAAAAACAATTCTAATTCATCATTCCATGTTTTTTACTGCAAAAAAGATCATATTCTTGTACTATTCCTTATGGTTAGCTCATACCGACCCTCTTTTCTCCTCCATTAATACGCTCAAAATTGAGACATTTACGTCTTCCAGACTGCCATTAAATGTACTTTAAATACCATCATGACCTACTTCCTCCAATATCTTAGATGATCATATTTTTCTTGACCAGCACAAGACGTCCATCCCTATTACACCCGATCATCTAAGGATTTGTACGTTAGACATACAAATACCAGACTTGCTGAAAACACTATTAGGATCCAAGGTGCCTTTTATGGAATTCGTTGAATGACCGTCTTAAACCGTCCCTCCATCTTGCTACTTTTAAGCTATTCTCAAAAACAGCTTATTGATTTTATATTCTGCAACCGATTAATTGTCTTATGATTTGGGTATAAACCTTATACGTATTCAAATTAATATATTAACCGTTGTTTTTTTCTCTCTTCTGTATTTTTTTTTTTTCCATCTATTAATTGTAATTTTTGACCACACCCCTTAATTTTTCCCCGGTGCTCGTACTTTTCATTGTTTTTTATGCCTACCAATTAAGTTTCATACTCATGTTTGTTAATTATGTACTCATGCATGGGTGCCACTAACTACACTCCCTGCGTTTTCACTGGCATCCACATCTCTTGCATATTGTATATTATTTCTAAATCATTTTTGTTTTATATTAAAGAGTTTCATATTTTTCTTTGTTACACTTTTTATATTTACTTTGTACATTGTGCAATGAGATGGAAAGAAAATAAACCTGAAACCTGAACCTGAACCAATATTTAATTTCGTCGCGAGCATGCCTCAAGTTTATCACACTCGCATTGATTATTGATTTGCAAATTGGGTTGCATTCATGTGATTAACATAGCCTATCGATCGCACTCCGGTTTTTAGGCTGTGTAGTTTACATTAATTCTACTGACAACAATGGCCCGGCTAGTCTATAAATGTAAATTCCAATACCAAACAGTTTAGAATAGAATTCTATTGTGGTTTTATATTTTTATCCATATGAAAATAGTGACGAAATAAACTCCACTTGAACTGATTTTTTAAAATAAACATTCATCCTCATGCCATATCTCCCACCGCACCATGTGTACTATTAGCAAAAGGAACTTACACCGATGAATGTTTCATATTGGTGTACTCGCATCATCTAAATAGAGCGTCCTAACGAAAACGTCATTCCGATTAAAGAAGCGCCTGATTTGCTCGTATATTTAGGGTTGCATTGCAAACCTAACTCCGTATACTTTTGATTTTCAACTCCGTGTGCAACTATATGACACCCTGATCCCGGCATGCATGCAGCGACAACCTAAGTTAAAGGCCGACTCAGATTTCCTGAGGAGTTCGCCAACCAAATCAAACAACCTTCCCAAAAACATCGTGTCTTTTTGCATGTACATAATGCTTGTCCTATACTAATCACTGTGTGAAAATTGCTACGCTTAATCGAATTCTTCAATAGAAAATCACAACTTTGTTATAAAATTCCGGATCCGGAATT
Source organism: Ophioderma brevispina (assembly GCA_023653785.1). NCBI lineage: Eukaryota > Metazoa > Echinodermata > Ophiuroidea > Amphilepidida > Ophiodermatidae > Ophioderma > Ophioderma brevispina. The sequence continues at coordinate 28,030 of JAMKCH010005027.1, forward strand.
TTTGTTATACCAGTATCCTATGGGACGTAATTACTACACAACAAATGTTTACTGCATCAAAACTAAAAATCCTATTCATCTCAACTTGTCGGAATTGTGGCATCGTTAGGTTACTATCTTTCGTTCTAGTTGACTATTTTTTCATTATTACACAAAAAATAATATTTCGAAATCTCTGATCAGACTTTAAAGTATATACGTAATTTTTCCCGCGGAGATCACACCCACCCGCCTTTCCTTGAAACACGTAGGCCAAATTGAAATACAATAACACATCTTGATTTGGCTTCGGGTGAGGAAGTGCATGGCCGGGGCGACTTGGTGTGAGTTGGGGGCGACTTGGTGAGTTGGGGGCGACTTGGTTTGTTGGGGGCGACTTGGCATGGGGCGACTTGGTTTGGGGGCCGACTTGGTTTACATGGGGGCGACTTGGCATGGGTGCGACTTTGTTGGGGCTGACTTTGGTTTCAGTGGGGGCGAGTTGGCTGGTGCGACTGGTTTGGGTCGACTTGCCAGGTTCCCAAACAAACACTAATGTACGTAGTACTTATTTTCAACTTCAATTTTTTTATAGATAGTTCAAAAAACTTCTTGTTGAAACCCTTTCACGTTTTGGTAATAATTTCATTTTAATTTGCTATAGTTAATTTGAAAGGCAAGTAATGCATATAAATTCAATGCTCTTATTTATTCCCATATACGGGTAGCAGTATCGTGGTACAGTATTTGTGTTCATATCAGAGGGTCCTAAGGTTCGAATCGTCAGTTAGATAGGCTTAACAGAATAAAAGTTTTACTTACATGAAATTAATTTAGCAGGCGCAAATTAAGATCACATAATGATATGTACAACTAGTACCATCAAAATCTAGTTTTTCGTTTTTGTCTCCCCTTTTACCTGGCTATATTTTTTTCCCCACATACCTATGATCTTGTTTGAGTTTCATCAACTTAGTTGATTATAATTAAACTAACACTTATAATTTTCTCTGTGTATAAAGGGGGATGGCCCCGATTTAAGGATAGGAATTTTTTCATCTTGATAGATTGGCCTTCACCCAAAACCTCGCTGTAAATTTTCGCGCCGATCTTTCAATCCGTTTTAAGGAGAGCTAAAAGCGTGATTTGTAGCTCCATAGAAAACCATAAAATTAATATTGGTCGACCAAATTGGCCACATTTTCACTGATAATTTCCAAACCAAATATCCTTTGTGCTCTAAGATTTCACAGGGTAGATGAGAAAAATAGTAGCTTTTCTTCTGATACCAAAATGTTGACCACTCCGGTAACACTTGGGGCTTCTGGGGACGGGCTATTAGCGATCGGGCCCATGGACCTTTAATCAATAAGCGCAATAAATAATTGATTTTTTTGAGTACACACTGAAAAACATATAGGGTGTTAAAGATTAACACCGCCGGTGTTCTGGAGGATCACACCAAGAGGGTTCAAAAATTCAACACCTTTGGGTTATTGACACAATTTTGGGTTAAAACAACACAAGTGTTTAAAATACACCAACGTTTGAATTTTTGACATCCGTTGTTGTGTTGATCCTCCTAGAACCACCGGTGTGTTATTTTTAACAGCCTAGTTTTTGCAGTGCACGTAGAACAAATATTATTCACATTATCAGCCATCTCAATTTAAATACATGATTAATTTTACATAAAAAATTTTTTTTTTTTTTCCATCTATTAATTGTAATTTTTGACCACACCCCTTAATTTTTCCCCGGTGCTCGTACTTTTCATTGTTTTTTATGCCTACCAATTAAGTTTCATACTCATGTTTGTTAATTATGTACTCATGCATGGGTGCCACTAACTACACTCCCTGCGTTTTCACTGGCATCCACATCTCTTGCATATTGTATATTATTTCTAAATCATTTTTGTTTTATATTAAAGAGTTTCATATTTTTCTTTGTTACACTTTTTATATTTACTTTGTACATTGTGCAATGAGATGGAAAGAAAATAAACCTGAACCTGAACCTGAACCAATATTTAATTTCGTCGCGAGCATGCCTCAAGTTTATCACACTCGCATTGATTATTGATTTGCAAATTGGGTTGCATTCATGTGATTAACATAGCCTATCGATCGCACTCCGGTTTTTAGGCTGTGTAGTTTACATTAATTCTACTGACAACAATGGCCCGGCTAGTCTATAAATGTAAATTCCAATACCAAACAGTTTAGAATAGAATTCTATTGTGGTTTTATATTTTTATCCATATGAAAATAGTGACGAAATAAACTCCACTTGAACTGATTTTTTAAAATAAACATTCATCCTCATGCCATATCTCCCACCGCACCATGTGTACTATTAGCAAAAGGAACTTACACCGATGAATGTTTCATATTGGTGTACTCGCATCATCTAAAATAGAGCGTCCTAACGAAAACGTCATTCCGATTAAAGAAGCGCCTGATTTGCTCGTATATTTAGGGTTGCATTGCAAACCTAACTCCGTATACTTTTGATTTTCAACTCCGTGTGCAACTATATGACACCCTGATCCCGGCATGCATGCAGCGACAACCTAAGTTAAAGGCCGACTCAGATTTCCTGAGGAGTTCGCCAACCAAATCAAACAACCTTCCCAAAAACATCGTGTCTTTTTGCATGTACATAATGCTTGTCCTATACTAATCACTGTGTGAAAATTGCTACGCTTAATCGAATTCTTCAATAGAAAATCACAACTTTGTTATAAAATTCCGGATCCGGAATTTTTGTTATACCAGTATCCTATGGGACGTAATTACTACACAACAAATGTTTACTGCATCAAAACTAAAAATCCTATTCATCTCAACTTGTCGGAATTGTGGCATCGTTAGGTTACTATCTTTCGTTCTAGTTGACTATTTTTTCATTATTACACAAAAAATAATATTTCGAAATCTCTGATCAGACTTTAAAGTATATACGTAATTTTTCCCGCGGAGATCACACCCACCCGCCTTTCCTTGAAACACGTAGGCCAAATTGAAATACAATAACACATCTTGATTTGGCTTCGGGTGAGGAAGTGCATGGCCGGGGCGACTTGGTGTGAGTTGGGGGCGACTTGGTGAGTTGGGGGCGACTTGGTTTGTTGGGGGCGACTTGGCATGGGGGCGACTTGGTTTGGGGGCCGACTTGGTTTACATGGGGGCGACTTGGCATGGGTGCGACTTTGTTGGGGCTGACTTTGGTTTCAGTGGGGGCGAGTTGGCTGGTGCGACTGGTTTGGGTCGACTTGCCAGGTTCCCAAACAAACACTAATGTACGTAGTACTTATTTTCAACTTCAATTTTTTTATAGATAGTTCAAAAAACTTCTTGTTGAAACCCTTTCACGTTTTGGTAATAATTTCATTTTAATTTGCTATAGTTAATTTGAAAGGCAAGTAATGCATATAAATTCAATGCTCTTATTTATTCCCATATACGGGTAGCAGTATCGTGGTACAGTATTTGTGTTCATATCAGAGGGTCCTAAGGTTCGAATCGTCAGTTAGATAGGCTTAACAGAATAAAAGTTTTACTTACATGAAATTAATTTAGCAGGCGCAAATTAAGATCACATAATGATATGTACAACTAGTACCATCAAAATCTAGTTTTTCGTTTTTGTCTCCCCTTTTACCTGGCTATATTTTTTTCCCCACATACCTATGATCTTGTTTGAGTTTCATCAACTTAGTTGATTATAATTAAACTAACACTTATAATTTTCTCTGTGTATAAAGGGGGATGGCCCCGATTTAAGGATAGGAATTTTTTCATCTTGATAGATTGGCCTTCACTCCAAACCCCAGCTGTAAAGTTTCGCGCCGATATTTCAATCCGTTTTAATGGGAGAGCTAAAAACGTGATTTTGTAAGCTCCATAGAAAACCATAAAATTAATATTGGTCGACCAAAATGGGCCACATTTTCACTGATAATTTCCAAACCAAATATCCGTTGGCTCTAAGATTTCACAGGGTAGATGAGAAAAATAGTAGCTTTCTTCTGATACCAAAATGTTGACCACTTCCGGTAAAATCTGGGGCTTCTGGGGACGAGGCTATTAGCGATCGGGCCATGGACCTTTAATAAATAAGCGCAATAAAGTAATGTGATTTTGAGTACACACTGAAAAACATATAGGGTGTTAAAATTAACACCGCCGGTGTTCTAGGAGGACCACACCAAGAGGGTATCAAAATTCAACACCTTTGGTGTTATTGTAACACAATTTTGGGTTAAAACAACACAAGTGTTAAAATAACACCAACGTTGAATTTTGACATCCTTTTGGTGTGATCCTCCTAGAACACCGGTGGTGTTAATTTTAACACCCTAGTTTTTGCAGTGCACGTAGAAAAAATATTATTCACATTATCAGCCATCTCAATTTAAATACATGATTAATTTTACATTAAAAAAAGATTACTAATTGAAATTACTCAATTTGATTGAATGCAACCCGATTACACTTCATTTTATTAAGTAGATAGAGGAAATTATTTTCCTTTCAATTCCAATAACGAAATATGTTTCATATGAGAACAATTATCATTCTGCATTTTCAATAAATACCACGTTGATAATCAGAAATTTTGGCAATTTGAATTGAAATTAAATGTCAGAAGTCTTTGAAATACGATTTAACCATTGAGCACCGCGGTAGAAATGCCGGCAAACTGCCATCTTAACCTCAAAATGGTTTGGTTTTTACTCATAGAAAGTTTTCAACTATACAGACTGTCCAAAAAAACTATACAATCAAAGATTAATTTTTTTGGCCAAAAATTTAAGTTCATCTCAAGTGGAGTTTTACTGATTTTTTTTAGGAGTGTTCCAGCTTTCATGAGATTTTTAGTTGGTGTAATTTGGGGGTTTGGTTTAGGAGTTTATGGCTAATTATCTGAGACAGTTCAAAAACCTGTTGGGCCAGTTTCGGCTATCCTGATATCAACAAAGTTGCCATTGAAAATCACCTTCAAGACATTCTTTATTAAGAATTAAAATAAAAAGTAGGTATTAAGTGCTGTTTCTTGTGATATAACATAATTTATAATTTTATAATGTCGCAATTGCTAATAAATACATGTAGCATTGGGAAATTCAATTCAAAACAGTCTTGTTGTCTCAGCTTTACTGCAGGTTTCAGCAGAAGGTAAGAACCATAAAAACACCCTTGTTGAAAGTAAACTGCGACCTTTGAATACCAACCATCCATTCCTTTATTGCTCTTTGTTGAACACTGCTTTCTTCATCATATTCCTCCCTGGCATCTTGGAGGCAGTGGGGAATAGGGGAAGGGTAAATTGTCCCTCCGCATTAGAGCGTTGTCCGCACATTTGTCCCACAACAAACTTGTAGGCTGTTACATTAGTTTCAGCAGTCAAATTCCCCAAATTTCCATGAATTTCATGATACTTGTCCCACTGAGAGTGAGTCCCTCATTTCACCCACAACATAATAATTTCTGGTGCTTTCACTGAAAAATAATATATTGATTAGTTCAGTGCATGATAATACATTCACCCTAGGGATTAATCCCACAATGATGCTACACGCCTTATACTTTTAGTTTCTTGAACCTTCAGGTGAAACTGGCCCAAGTGGTATTTTATCCTTTGTGTTCAACTGACAATATCTCCGCTTAGGGTCCATCAAATTGGATGGAATAAAAGCGAGGATTTAGCTTGGGATTTTGTCTAACAAATAAAGTAAAAACATTTGGCAAAAATACACAGTTTATATTTTTTATAATTTTTAGTTTGATTGTATAGTTTTTATTGGGACAGTCTGTATTGTACGAGTGTTGTGACTCCAAAGGTGAAACATATACGCAATGGTCTGTTTGATGACAAAATAAAATAATATCCGTGGGAATGTCAATTTCATTTCAAATTGTACCAATAGACACTCCGAAGTCGTTTGTTTTTACGATTTTTAGAAACATCATTGACACTAATTGCCAATATACTCTTCCTATAGTGTTCGTTATTGAGAATTAAAATGATTTTCGTCCGAACGCCTCATGAAATTAATATACAAATATAAATGACTTGATAGTAAGATAAAGCTTTCTTGATAAAATAGTGATCTTCATTCCAGTTCAGTTCAGTTTATTTCACAAATTCACCATCATAAATTATAACAAAATCAATGTACAAGGTATGGTAGGATGACCACTAAGAGCAAGCTCGATAATGTGGTCACCCCAAATATGTGCAAGGAGACGATTACAAACAATAAAATAGGACAGAAATGTGTAAGACCGGACAAGACACGTGAGGACAGACAGACATGTTGGCAGGTCAAATGTCAAGAGCAATTATACAAGGTATGGGGCACCTTCACGGGGGGTCAGTGGGTTAACATGGCCAGACCTGTCCCAACTGGACAACCCGAGCGCAAGGAGAATTAAAAAAAAAAAACACTTGCATGCATTTGAAAACCCCTGGCGATTGAGCCGGGCACACACGTAACATTCTCTTCACGCTTGGATGACCCGGGAAAAAAATGTTCCCTTTAAACATGCTCTAGGGCAAAAACACACAGGAAGCCAGCCGCCCAACGTGGATATGTCCCCTCTTTAAAGTGCCCCATACATTCCTTTTACTCTGCAAAAAGTATCAAAATATACACCTTCAAGCATTAAACAGATACATCACAACTTCTTCCACTTAATGTTTATGGAAGTTATTATGTCCAATAATTCCCAGGGTTTCAAACGTTAGACATACACTTTGGATGTCCTTAGTGTACTTCACGTGTAGGCCGATGCTTCAATTTGGAAATACAGCAAAATGCTGTAAATTCTATGTCCAATTTACAAGGCGTATAAAACGACTACAACTGGAGCTGTTATTCGATTTTCTTTTTCGAGTATCAACATTATCGTACATTATTATGAATTTTCAATTACATTTTACAAGAAAATTCTGGCAGCAATTCTGCTAACAAAACCCCGTAAAATACAGCTTTTACAGGCTTCCATTCAAATTAATATATTTATAGCTTGATGTAATATATTTTACATTAAGTATAAATTTGATTAAACAATTCTAATTAAAAAAAATAAAAAATAGAACCTCATCAGTCCTTTTTCTAGCTTCATTGGCATATTTTGCCTGTAAGAGATGATGACGGCTAGAAAATCATACAAATGCATAGTTATTTATAGCTCCCTCAGCAGGCAAAAGTATGTTTAACATGTTCAATACCACCTCCTGAGGCGATCGATTGACTCTTTTTGAGTACGCCAAACAGCCAAACAGGCCAATGCGCATTCGTCTCCTTTGACATAGAAACAGAGGAGGTTTTTTTTAGTTTTTGCAAAACAGACCAATCACTTTATAATTAAATATGACAAGGAAAACAAAGGATACTTGAATTGAAAGCGTGCTCAAAATGAAGAACGGTTCAATGTCCACCATGTACACATAAAATCATTTTCCTAAAATGTTTCAAATTTTAGATATACAAGTTCATAATTCTCTAAAACTTCAATCGCCGATATCTCGAAATGTGACTTTTGGTCGATTGGCCTGTTTGGAAGATTCCGTGACGATATGTTATCAACAGTTCGGCAATGTTCGGTTTGCAAGAAGTCGTTGGAAACGGTCAGGTTCCACGGTTGGTTTGGGGAGAGTACGAGACCGGTAGCTACCGGTGACGTAGATGCAATAGATGACAAGGGGAAGGGTGCCCCCTTGAAAAAAAAATGGTGTAAAATCGGGAAATTGTGATGAAAAATCATGAAAAATTAGCCGTTTTTTAACCCTATTTCCGATCGGACTTTCCTCAGGCTGACCATGCTGACGGGCTTCGAGCTTTTTTTGCCCACTCAGAACTGCAAGACAGCTAGCGACACTGTACAATGGCTAGAATGCTTTGGTACGAGACATTTTGAAATTGAATGTACTTTTTAAAACAATATAGCAGAAGATAAAATTTCCGATTTGCAATAACAAAGAAAAATGCAAATTGTATCTTGACTTGTTTAGCGCTTCTAATATTTATATCAGGTCCGTTGTCAACTTTCATTTTGGAAAACTTCGCAAAGATGTGGCTCTGAGCTCATGCTCTGGTAAATAAGCTCTGGTACTTGACTTGGAAATTACGAGCAAAGAATAATGAACTTTGCAGGGACTTTGCAGGAAATTTGCAGGCACAAAGTGTGACCATGACCTTGCAAGAAACTTGACCTGCTAGCTGCTGCCTGTACTGTTCAACAAGTAAATTCAGTAAACGCGTTCAATTGTATTTATTTTTAAACGATTTAATAGGAGACACCTTGAACGCAACCTTCACTGAAAAGTATAGGCCTGTATGGCGTACACAAATTTACTGTCCCGGAGTCGTGTTCGGCGGTTAACTAAATGTGTTCATTTGAAGCTATTTAAGATGTGGATACTACAACATTTTCGAAGTACATTGTAGACCAGGTGAGTATCAGAAGTAGATTCGCGTAAAGGGAACTTTATTAAATGCTTGTTTAGATGCATGGGCAGAGGTGATCGGATAGTGTAGTGTAGTGTATGTTGGTCTATCATTTTCATACATGTGAAATATCAACATGTATCACATTTAAGGCCCTTAAATAGCAGTGGCCTTTGAAAAGAGAGGAAAAGTATATGAAATTATTTAGCTTTATTTGTCTGCCAAGGATTCAAATATGTATATTTTGTGTAAGAGTTTGTTCATGTATGATGGATTTGGAAGCTTTTGGAGTTATGGAGTCAAAATGCTGAAAATAGTCAATATTAGCCTAGACCAAAATATGGCTGTAAAGGGGTACGTTACAGAAAATAAAATTGCTCCCATTTTGTAAAGAAATGTCAGTAGTAATTCATATTGGCATAAAGATTAAAGTTGGGTTATGCATAGTCAGAATTTTCATATGTTTCCCCCTCACATGGAGGAATATCACCGAAAACATCTCATTACAATAAATTTTGAGTTAAATCGGTCCAGCCGTTTGGATGGTAAAGCAAAGATATGACAGTGTGTGATAATATGGTATACCACATTTGAAGGCGTTTCTGTTGATATCAAGAGGAAACATTTCCTGGGCCTTAATTGAAATTAACTGGGGTGATGAAAAAAATATGAACTGTTCTCCTTTTCTCTGATAACAAAATCGCAATTTTAATGGAGTAAAGTGGGGAGACGAGGTTGTCGATTGGGTCAACCACCTTTGAAATAAAGAATAGTTTTAGGGCCTATACAGGGCGTATCAATAAAACGCAACAAAACTTCTTTCCAATTTTTGTGGTAATTGTGTAAAATTATTCCAAAATTAACTAGTGCCATCTTAAAGCCACAAATCCCCTCTTTCCAATGATAAGTAATTTATTCATGTGCGGTCATGGATAACCGATTAATCATTGTTTTTGCACAATAGGACAAAGTCAGCTTTGGACCAAGTTTCAATACTAATCCCATTCACTTGCAATTGCATGACTGAAGTGAGAGGATTTGTGTTATAGCATTACTTGAAACTTTTGGTCCCAAGCTCACTTTGTTTGTCCCATTGTGCAAAAACAATGATTACTCGGTTACCCATGACCGCACATGAACAAATTACCTATCGTTGGAAAGAGGAGAATGTGGCTTTAAGATGCGTTTGGCCGTTGTTAATTATTTGAGTAATTTTACACAATTACCACAAAAATTGGGGAGAAGTTTTGTTGCGTTTTTATTAATACGCCCTGTATATCACATATGCACATGAGCTCGAATGCATGTTCTGTTTCCGACGGAGGTAGAAGGCATCGCCACTCAGCTCAGTGCGCATTAGATTTCACTTTCTACCAAATTCTGAACAACTTTTGATTTTTTGACCGTGCACAATTTGAAATATTACAACTGGGTACCTTTGGTATAAACGGGCCTTCAAGTGGAGATTTTATGACTGAATTTTTAGTAAAAAAATAAATGGTTGCCATGGTGGAAAAAAACAAAAGTAAGGTTTTAATTTTAGAAATTCAAACTTTGAAAGAAAATTCTGTTCAACCGAGAAGCCAAATATCAGGTAATTATCCAAGGTAATATTGAAGGTATTTAATTTGTTAGACCTTGATCGACATGAAAAGGTCTTCATTCTGTCCTTCGGAAAATTCGATTTTTTAACACGCTGATGTTTTCTTTCGTATGAGCAGACCTTACGTCCTAATGATGCAGTGGCCCGTAGCTTACGTGTTCTTTTCAACGTGTCTTGTTATCAAGGTGAGTAAAAACAGTTATAGTTCATGTAGTTTGGTCTCCAATCAGAGGTTGTTTTGAGTCAATCCCACAATGCACCAGTTTTGGGAAATTTCACCTCAATATAGGGTCATGTGATCACATAAAAATCCTTTTCTTTACACGTAAAAATCCTGATTTTAACGCTCATTTTAGCCCACAAAGTGTTAGTACTCGAAAATTTGGAAAATGGTGGCTTCAGATTGAGGAACTTCGACTTATTTTCCAACAATTTTTAGAAAAATTTTGGCTTCGAATTGAGAACATTCGACTAATTGTTCAACAAATTTGAGAAAATTCGAAGAAAAAAAAACAGGTCATTCATATACCAGAAGGCTGAAAATGAGACCAATGTTTGTGGCACGTCCGCTTCCCGTATGATCATTTGTGTTGAGTATCCCCCCCCCCCCGTCCAGGTAATACTCGTTGTGGTGAAATATGATAAGAAGGGTGATTTTTGTTCGGAATAAAATGTAATTTCTGGTTAAAAACCTTGATCCTTTATGTATAAAACAGAAATCTATAACATAAATGGTAGCGATTGATAGTATAGGTTTTCCCAGTTAATTTCGCACTTGTGTAATTGATTTTAATCAAACAGACAATTGGATTCCGTCCTAAAAATGTGAATCGCGAGAAACGCAAAACCGATTTAATTTTTCGGTAACTGATGTTAATTTTTGTGTCATTGTATTTCAACTGTGTGTCATTGATATTCGTCAAATCCGTTGACAAATTCGTCTCGCGTGGCGATGACTACTGAATAGAACAGCAATTTTATCTTTTTTAATTGTATTTTAAGAATCATGTCTTTCATATTAATTGAAATAACGTGTTCCTTTCATGACTTAGTTTCTCACCTGTGGCCTTAAAGTATGGTAAATAATAGTGCCTGTAAAAAGAACCTCCGTCTAAGAAAAGTGGGTGCGGGATGGGTGATTGTATCTATGCTATTTGAATAAAATTCTATCTATTAGTGGGTCATAAAGGGTAGCATTCCGCCATTGATTAACGTTAATCCTAAATAGTCACAAAGTAAAATTCAAAAGTTAAACAGTTCAACAAAAGATAAACATACTTATCTTTTTTTATAAAAAAAGAAAAATTATTTAACAACTTAAAAATCACTTATTTGGTAATTTTCAGGCGAAACGACTCAAACAGATACAGGCAGAAATTTAACACGCTTTTAAATTAACAACATTGGAGGGAAAAAATCAGAACTATCCCCAAAGAACCCAATTTAAAGTGTTAAAATAGGCTCCATCCACGTGACTAAAATTCAAAGAGACGATAATGAATATCATGAAAACGACGAATTTGCTTTTTTAATATGCCGGCCTGATATGGCGGACGATTCGACCAGCAATAGGAGCAAAATCAATGACACGACGTTGACATATAGTGACACAAAATGACATCGTTTAACCGAAAAATTAAATTGGGGTTTTTTGCGTTCTCGCGATTCACATTTCGAATTCCAATTGTCTGTTTATAAAATTAATTCACAAGTGCGAAATTAACTGGGAACACCTCTATTTCATCTGTCATTAAAAGTGTTTTTGCTGTTTTTGCTAAGAAATTAATCTATCTTGATTTTCTTAATTTTTAGCCCCAAACGAATAGAAATGTTGGCGTTTTGTTCTACCGGAGGGGGGGGTTAACAATTTTCCAGCCCAAACCGCTCTACAACAGCACTGTCTCAAATGTTTGTATTATCCAATTCATCCCTTTCCAACCACGCAAAACGCAGTACAAATAGGTCGAAAAAAAGTTGACGCGATTACTGCCACGTCTCTCACTTTTTGAAGGCATGATAAAATGCATTGTGGAGAATGATAAAGGAACGAACACGACTTTCATGTTAATCGAAGTGCACAGTAAGCGCATGCGCACTCATTAGAACCTTAAAAATCTAAAACAGTAAATCAATCCTAACAATTGAGGGCTTTCGTCTTTTCATTGGACCATTGTCTACCTTTGTTTGGACAAGTGTCCCTACCTTGTTTGGACAATTGTCCTAACTTTGTTTGCGACAAATTGTCTACCTTTGTTTTGACAACGTCTACCTTTGTATGGACAATTTTCTACCTTTGTTGGGACAATGTCTACTTTGGACAATTGTTTACCTTTGTTTGGACAATGTCCTACCTTGGTTTGGACAATTGTCTACCTTGTTGGACAATTGTCTACCTTGTTTGGACAATTGTTACCTTTGGACAACTGTCTACTTTGTTGGACAACGGTCTACTTTTGTTTGGACAAATGTCTACCTTTGTTTGGCAATTGCTACCTTTGTTTGACATTGTCCTACTTTGTTTGGACAATTGTCTACTTTGTTTGGACAATTGTCTACCTTGTTTGAACAGTTGTCTACTTTGTTTGGACAACTGTCTACATTTGTATGGACAAGCGTCTACCTTTGGACAACTGTCTACCTTTGTAGGGCCATTTTCTCTGGGTTTTGGACATTGTCTACCTTGAACTGAATTTTAAGGTTTTATTTTATAGTTTTAATCTTTAAAAAAAACTAACACTGTTTAGGATTTCATTTTATTGTTTTAGCATTTCAAGTTGTCCCACTCCCTTGTAACGGAAGTTCATAATAAGATCAATTTGATGCCAGCATCTACACACGGTTATATCAAATTCTTTAAAGTACACGCGGTGTGTTGATAATTTTGACAGCTCGGTATGTCCACGATGAATCGACTGAAAATCAACGACATTGGCGTAGATTTAATTAACACCAATGAATTGGTTTTTAACGACATGGCTGCATGCAATGGGCTTAGCGAAGAGGCTGGCTGCACGAACGTAAGTAAATCTTGCCAGCAAATAACATACTAAACAGTAAAGACGATGTTTAAACAATATAATACTTGGATAGAATTGCGCCAATATTTCTTTGTTGAGAAACATTTTTCATTTTATTTTGACTAATCAAAAATCACCTAAAAAACATAAAATTGTTAAAAACCTTTTTTGAAATGTTTTGTTCAGTACCCCGCCAAAACACCTTGCACTTTTAAACATTTTGGCAGCAGGGCACTTGAACAACACTTTCAAGTTTAAAAGATGGCGTTTTCACATTATATATTGCTGTTCCCAAGATGTACATAGCCGACTGAAGTGATTACAAATTTGACAGAAACGCAATCGCGTCACAATGCGCGCTAAACGTTATCTTTATGTTATTAGCGCCTGATCAGATCATCCTTAAAACGTTGTTTTGAGGAATCGCATTTTATCTCAATTGTGGATCACGTTTTTGACGTGCAGTGCACTAACTCGGGACATTGCAGAAAAGTTTCGCGCCCATTGATCCCTGGTTGGATTTTGCTTTGAAAACACAACGAGAATTCAGTACGGTTTCTGTGGATTGGAAGATTGTATACCTGTACTCACAAAACCATTAGTTTTTTACATTCAAAGATAATTTTCAATTAGATGTAAACCGTGTTTCAGTATTTCGGTACTGGGGAATAAGGTCTATTTCGTCATTAAAGTGTATAAAATGGGTATGTATAAGAGCTATTAAACATCCGCAATAGTTTAACAGACATTAGCAGAGCCAAATGCTTAGAAAATTAGCTCAAATCTTGCACTCGGAAATATATATTCTCATTATTTACTTTATCTTACCCTATAACATTGGAACCATCATGTTGAGAATCATATCCGTGAAGTACCGCGTAGATTCGACTGTTAAATTCGTATTTCTAATTATATACTAAATTCCTTCCCACCTCACTTTTTTGAATCGTAAATCCTGACGGTACCCCTGGTTAAATTAACCCGATGGTTACAAACATGGAAAAGGTGAGTTAAGCCTTTTAATTCGAGGTGAATATTTTGACAGTACAAACGGACAAGGGTCAAAATCGACTAAATCGGGTAAAAATTGAATGTAGTCCTTCGAGAAGGACCCAGGTGCCACACCTTCTATCACACTGACGCTTGATGGTCATGTGCTTGAGGGCACGCTTCAGCGCTTGCAGTCCATTCGACGGATTATAATGCGCTCCGCATATGACTTCTTACCATTAATTTATGGAAACCGAAACACGTTATCTTGCTACGCTTTGATGATTCCAATGTAGGCCTAATGTTAGATCACCTTTTACAATATGTCTTGTGATTGCATGGATTTCCTATGTTCATGTTCTAGTGGCAATTTGACTTTCCATATGTGATGTCATAACATAAAGTTAAATACATTTTTGTTTTTCAGATTGTACACCGTTTTGAGACCGCATTATGATGTTTGATGTGAGATTCTATAATTATATAAAATTCCGTTGACTGAATTACAGACACACGGTAGTGTGTCACCCAAGGTTTTAAAAATAACAACTACAAAACACAAAAAACAGCCAAAAAAAGCATAACACACCCGTGATACAAACGACACACACCGTGATTATATTACAGAAAACAAACTTCTTTTGTTTGACGCCGCGTTTTGACGAGAAAGCACTAGGTGGCAATATCATCAAGAATCAACTTAAAGGGATGGCCGATTTAAGGATATGAAGCTTTCATGTTATAAGATTGGCTTCACTCCAAAAACCCTACGTGTAAAGTTTCGCGCCGATAGTTCATCAATTTCGTTTTGAGTGAGAGCTAAAACGTTATTTTTTACGGCCCCATAGAGACTGTGTAAAATTAATATTGGTTGACCAAAATGGGCCACATTTTCGCTCAAACTTACAAACCAAATATCCTTTGGCTCACTATTTCACAGGCTAAATGAAGAAAACTATTATCTTCTTCTGATACAAAATTTGACCACTCCGGTAAAATCTCTGGGGCTTCTGGGGACTAGGCTATTAATGATCGGGCCATGGACCTTTAACGCGCGCAATTCCAACAAAAGAGCTGTATTTCAACCCACAAAGTATATTGGACACATTTCATGTGCAAATATGAAGTAAGAGAAACGGAAACGATGAATTAGAAGTACTTTCAAGCGGACACTTATAATGATTATTATTAGTGGAAAGTGCGAAACTCTAACACGTGCGGTCTCACAGACCTACAGCCTTTATACGAAATGGATAGTAGCCAAACTTAATATATAATTCTAGTTATCCTAATGATGTGCCTTTTAGTGATAATATGAAGATATTAACTCTATGCAAGAAATGACGTTTAACCGGGAGATTCTTTGTGCAACATCACTACTGAACCATCTCTTAATATCATATCCAACAATTTGCGTTATATGTTATAAGCTTCCTTCGTGGCCGAGCGGTCTAATCATTGGACGTTATTCATTTCACTTTTGGATAGCTCTGTGTCGGTCGAGCCGGGCAGCCCACAACTTTCAGCACATTAATTACAACGGAGTAAGATAATTTTCTTTACTTACGGTCAACCTTGGACATTGAAGTTAGGAATGGAAGTATAATTCATCTTAGTTCAAACATTTACCAAATCTTTTTTTTTGTTATCTATGTATTTCGCAGTATTCGTATTGTCAGGTAGAAGTTTAGGCACACAGCAGGATGGAAATGGAGTACGACTTTTTATTGAGAGGATTTTTAGTTCATTAGAACCTACGCCAATAATTTTTGGAGGGTTGTGCAAAATTGTTACAGTGCATTTTTAAAAATCCCAATATGGCTTGCCCCAGGTCCAAAATCACTAATATCCCTTAAGTATTTCAGATAGAGCGAATATTCTCGATAATCGGTGTTTGAAGCACGAGAACGTGTGGGTGGATACTGTAATTTTATCATTACTTGCCACAAAAAATCCAATAGGGCTGCTTCAAAGTCAAAATATGCTCTCGGAATCAAAATGATCTTAACACTCCATTATACCTATTACGCTACTGATACATGCGGAAACACTAAAAATATGTTCTGCAGGTGTTCAATCGGTTACAAGTGATACCACTCTGCAAGTGTTACTTTTTAACACCTCTAGATTGCCTTTCCAATGTGCATCCGGACACGTCAAGTGTCTGCCCATTTTGCAGTTTAGAGGTTAATCAAGTGTAATATGATGGCTTTATGCTTTAAACGTATGAGATACCGCATTTGAATCACTAAAAAAACCCCGTTATTGGATTTCTCGTAATTGGACATTTCAAAAATTCAGATGGCAGCCAGTACAGTCGCCTTTAAAAATAGTAAACCTACTTTATGTGTATTATATGTAGTTACATCAATAATTATATTATAAAGGTGCAAATTAAGGTATGGGATAAGTATTTGACTTTGCCATATTATAGGAATTTATGTTTCTTTAAACATGCAAAAATGTTAAGATGGGGGCCAATGTGGCTGCCTTTTTCCTCTTAAAACTAATTAAATACGATAGATCTGTGTGTATTTAGTTAAGCACCAAAATGATTATTAAAGTTTACATTAAAGTATGAGATGTATGTCTGTGAGCATTAATAACTCGTATCTGGTATATTTGTTTTGACAACATACTTAAAAATTCAAAATGACGGCCAGTATATTATGGAATATATGTACAATCGTAGGTTTTAAAGATCTTAAAAGGCAGCCATATTGAGCTTCCATCTTGATTGGTAAGCTTGTTAACACACTGAAATGTCAGATATGAGTTCCATATGGGTTAGTTATAGAGGCAGACCAGAAAGGAATATGCATCTATCAAAAAATACTTGATGTGATTATGGTCACTTTGAATGATTCAGAGCATATGGTTTTTAGGGTGGCCATATTGGATTTGACATGTTGTTTGTTTTAATGTTGTGATCAAATCACGCCAATAAACGGTCCAAAAATTCCTCGGTGCTTTAAAATCTGGATTAGTGCATAAATTATGGGCCTTGAATGAAAGTTGAGAAGTGATAGCGGCCCTAGTGGTTTTCTAGAAAATGGCACTGCACGAAATTGGCACACCTCCAGAAATTATTAGCTTAGGTCATCATTGACAAAAAATCAATAATAGAAAAAAAGTTCTGTACTCCATTTCCACCCGTGCCCACAATTCCTCCTACTATATTGTCAAGATCAGACAACATCAAGAGTTTTTGGGCAGTTTGATTTTACATTAAAGCATCTTCATAAAAATACCAAATGGATTTTTTAAAAATATATATGAAAAACTGTTACTAGGACGGAAATGAGATGATCACAATTTGTAAAATAATAAAGTTGATTTTAAATATTTAGAATCCGAAATCATAGTAAGGACAAACAAACCAGTGAAACTTTATCAAGAAAACGAGCTTACAAATATTCCGGAAAAAGTATGACGAGCAGCGTCGTTCAGCAAAACAAATCTACATGTGATTATGTGACACATTTCTTGAGCAAGATATGAATTAGAAAAAAACCGGAAAACGACGAGTTAGAACTGTTTTCAAAACTTATTTGTAACGAGTAATTAGTGGCAAATAGGAAACTTAAAAAAACGGGTCTACAGACCTACAGCCTTTATTACGAAATGAAATGGCGAAATTTAGTGCATCGTTTATAAGTTATCATCATGATGTGCCTCTTACTGCTAACATTGAAAAAAGTGAACTTCCTGCAAAGAAAATTATGCTTAACGGATTCTTGTGTTACCACCAATTATGATCCATACGTACTCGCAAATATACCACAAATCAAGTGTTGTCTTAAGCTTTCCCTCCGTGGCGCAGCGGTTTTAATGGATAGACATATTGATTGTACTGTTGGATACATACCCTATTGATTTCAGATTTCTAATTGTTGCCTCTTTTGTTTTGTGGTTATCCTTTTATTATAATTATTATTAAGATTTTTTTTGTTGATTTCTTCTACCACCTCTTTGCTATTGCAGCTTGTTCTTCATTTAGCTTCTTGCCTTGTGCTTGGGTGGCAAGCTTGTTTTATATGGTAGACCTTTTGGCTTTTTACCATGATGAAGGAAGGTTTTATCTTCCCGAAACCGTCGGTTTTTATTTGTATAGTTGTGTGTTGAGGTCTGTGTTCCCCCTAGGGTTTTGCAATTCTCATTAAAGTAAGTTTTAATTTTTACGTTGGGATTCGTCTGTTGTTGTCAGTTCGAGTCCGGTTGTGGCCCACCACTTTCGGCCCAGTATTCAATTCTGGTGGTAATTATCTTAATTTGGTTATGTAGGCTGTACAAAGAGGTATTGGGTTCTTTACGCGGTTTTCAAAGAGTTCGTTACCAGTTTAAAGGTTTATGAGTGATGCTGAATGGCAGCTTTATAGAAATTATAAGTTTTAGAAATAACAGGTGGTTTCTGGAATTGAATGGCATGAATTGATACGGGGTCTCTTGGTAAAATACGGCTACGGAATGCAAGCAGTAGTTAATTCATGCCTTCTTTGAAAAAGTAAAATAACAGGCTATTATCAACAAAAGGAAACTAAAATACATTTCCACAATTTTATGCCCTTTTATTCTATTTCTTTGTGAAAAAGGCCTAAAAATTGCAGAACAGCAATTGAATATCTCACTAACTGAAGGAGATAAAAATGTCAAAAAAGCATGAAACGTTTTAATATAATAAGTATATATATAATATCAAATTTTTTGATAGCACAGGACGTCAAGCTCTCATATGTTATTATCAAGGTTAAAAGCCAACATGACAACCAAACCAATTACTTGAATAGTACCGAGAAAAAAAAAAACAATCGACTTCGAATATTTTAATTTAAACAGTGTTCACTACTGAAATTTTAACTACTTATAGATAAATAAATATATCCACCAGTGTGATTAATAAATTATTCAACAGTGTCAAGACTTCCTAAACACTTTGCTTTACTTAATAGTTAAATAACGGCCTCCACCGATTCCAGGTCAACAGCGATACAACATACAACGATGTAAGAATCACACACACTCCACTATAAGTGTTAAACTGTGTGCAGAAACAGATACTTAATGTCACAAAAATAACAGGAATCTACCAAAAAAAACGTTAAACCCGTCCACCTCCGTAAAAAAATACCAAGTTTTTAAAAAAGAGTACGAGCCATAAAATTTAATAAATCTAAAGATAGCAGCAAGTATACTCAAGTGCGTCCTGCCCCATTGGCAAAACTTGGTACCATTTCTCCTGCAATGCAAAAGAAAAAAGCCCTTCCCACTATCAAACCCTCCATTACGGCCTAAATATAAATTTATGATGTCATGCTAGAGGCGCCGATGTAATACCGGTTCAAAACAGTTATCTTCTTGTTACTCTTCTTGTGAGGCAACCAGAGCAGCGGGAACCTTCCTTTCGTCCTTTAGTACTCTTCTTCCTACCAGGAGGACACTCACCCCTTATCGCAATACCTTTCCTTTCTATCTCTCCCTCTCTACTTTTTGAGCGTAGTTTTCTGTTTATCCATCCCCCCCTTGCCTATCCTGAGGAGCGTCTCTGAATCATTGAAATAAGACCCAATCTCCAACATAAGAAATCAGCAAGGAAAACAAACGAAACTAAGCAAATTCAAACTGAAAACGTATTCAAGTCAGAACAAGAGGCCGTTTACACAAGAAATAGGATTAAAAAAAACTAAATTTTTCCAAAAACTCCCCAAATGCCAATATAACCTTAAACAAGAAAAAAGGCAGTTGGAATATTTAAATCAACGATTGGGTCTAATGATGATGGTGTCTCTAATGAAATATGGACGTCTCAACAAAGGAATTCGGAAAAAGAAGAAATGGGACCAAGTTTGCCAATGGGCAGACGCACTTGATTATACTTGGTGCTATCTTTAGACTTTATTAACTGTATATGGCTCGCTACTCTTTAAAAATGTGTTTTTTACGTTGTCAACGCTTTTTTGGTAGATTTGATAGAACAATTTAAATCCAATAGATTGCGAGCCAACGTGTGGTCAATGCAGTGGAAAAGCGCAGGACTCTTGATCAGTGGCGTTAAAATTCGCGAGTTCGAGCCCCACTGTGATCAACGAGTTGTGTCCCTGGGCAAGAACTTAATCTCAATTGCCCGGTCGACTCAAGCGAAATCTAGGGAGCTGCTATGGGGAATATTACAATCAAGTACGGAAGGCGTGTGCGACCGGGGATTGAAAGACATGTCTTTGAGCAGTCACCTATAGATGAAGCGAATGACTGTGACGATTCTTGATGGGCCGGCGTAATATATAATTGGCAACATCGCTTTGACCCTGTTATGGGGATTAAGCGCTATATAAAAATGGTTGGGTGTTATTATTATTAGATTGAAATCCAAATCCATTATAGATAAAGCATGGGCCCAGATAAGTTACTTGAATAGACCGGCACGATTAATCATGAGCAGGGTAACTAATTTGGTATGGTATAAGCGTTGTTGTTTTGGCAATTTCATTTTAAAGTGTCAGCCAAGAAAACAAACATGCGAAAATGAGCGTGTTTCTCCCGCAAGAACCACAATGCCACCCATATTATGCAAAACGGCATTGTGGTTCTGGGGAGGAGTCATATTGCATGGAAATTTAATATTACCCATCCTGATTGATAATTGTACATAAAAGCAAATTTTGGGGAATATGTAAAGTGGTGTTTTTTTTAAAACCAGGAAAGAGGTAAACTTTGATCTGTCGCTTTATAATGCGGAACTTTCAAATCCATCCATTCTTATAGATGTGTCCTTCTCCTTCCTGATCGGCGATGTCATTTGAGAGCTAATTAAAAGGCGAATAATATTTGCAGTAATGACAATTCGCAGACCACTCAGGATAAATCCAATATTTGAATGCTTTCTTACAAACCAACTGTTTGCTATGATGTTTGCATGTATGTTGACAGGGACACAATGCGTTAACAAAACAGAGCTGAGGGACTATGGTGATCAGGAGGATTTACTCAGAAAACGGGAGAGGGAGAGAGTGTGAGAGAGAGGGGGAAGGGAGAGAGTGCGAGAAGAGAGAGAATGGAAGTTTGCATTTCAACTGCAGTTTTTGTTCATTTTTGATTTCTTTTCACCCTAAAGATGAAATTGGGGACTATGTTTGAGGCCCAGTCGTTGATTTAAGAGAAAATACAGGAACTAGTGTTAGTAATCTTGCCCAAATAGACTACCATGGCTGAATCACAGCCGACATTGAAACCATTTTTCAAGATCGCTCCTGATCAAAGCATACTGGCCCGGAGGCCCGTCTTTCTTTCTGGATAAGCCGCGTATAAAAATCCGGTGTCAAATGCGGGGTCAAATGTGTCACCTCATTGAAAGTTTTGGGCCTGTCCCACAGATTTCTATTATAAGCTTAATTCTGTGGCCTGTCCATATTTTGGGAGAGGTATAAATCATAGCTATAAATATAACTTCGATCCTGAAACAGGCCAGAAAGAAATTGGTATTGGTTATTATAGCGCAGTATTAAGAAAATTAAGGTAAATTATGGTAAATGGCATTACAAACCGTAGATCCCATCAAGTCCACCTATTATGCAAGAAGTGACAACATTGATGATATAACGCTAAGCGAGGTCCTTTCCATAAGGATGTTTTCAATAATATGAATCTTATCTTATTGCTTAATAATGTTTCTATTTTCGCCTTAGTTAATGAAACATGCGGGAATGGCCTCCTTCTGTGTAGAGCCATCCTGTGTCAGCTTAGCCAATCAGAATCTCTTACACAGATCTTCTCAACATGGGAGTCAGAGCTCTAGAATTAGAATTGGTGGTGTTACGGCAAAGGAAGGATTCGTTGGTTCGTTATGTGTGAAAGTGTAAGAGAACCAACGCTCAAGATTAGTTTTCTCTTCTGGGATTCGATGGTAATAGTGCAAGGTTGAAGAAGAGAGGTAACATAGTGCAAGAGCGAGGGAGAGGAAAGAGAGACTAGACGAGAGAAGAGGGGAAAAAAAAAAAAAAAAAGCGCGGGCCAGGGGGGGGGAGTGGCGAGAGCAAGCGAGAGCGCGAAAGAAATAGTGAAGAAGAGGTGAGTGAGGTAGAGACAAGGAAGCAGGGGTGATCGCCACCCCCAATTTACTTACGGTGCATTTTTACAAGAGGGTGAACATCTTCTACCTTTATGCCCACCTTAATAGTAATAAGAATACCTAAACCCGTAAAAACAGAAGATGCAAATTTATAAATTTAGTCTTGCACAAGTGCTCTATATAACACCTTATACCAATCGATTAGCGAAACGAGCAGAGAAGTTCTTCACACCCATATCTCTATGCCACGTAAAACAGAGATTAAAAAACAGCGTATAAAGTGGGTTGATAAAAATCGCCAACATTATATAAATTATTAGTTGATAAAAAATTACATTTAAATTCCGTGGTTAACACTGAAAAATAGTAAAATAAAATAGAAATACAAAACGTTTGTTAATTAGCCTTTTCTTAACCAACAAAGCATTAACATAAACTTCCCGCAAAAACACACGTTTCTGAAATATTTTGCAGACATTGTGGGTTAAATCTTAATCCATGTTGGTAATCACTCTATTTTGCAACAGGTTTATTAAAATTGTTCACATGACCAATTTGAAAGCGAGGAGGCAATCAAACATGGCCGTTTACGAGAGAGTGACGACGTTTGCTGAGGAGTGGAATTAATTCCATGTGATATGAGATCAGGCAATAATCTATATCTTGCAGATTTCTTATGGTTTCAGACTTGCTTAGCAAGGTTTGGTTGTACGGAGACTTATATTTGGGCATCCAGACTCGGTGAGAGACTCACAGCTACTGAAAATGTCGTCGCTGAAAAATTGACGGGTTTAAAAGTCTAGTCTATAGGGTCAAAGTCAAGACTTAATGAGGGAACGAGGGAATGAGAGATTATTATGCCTGACTGAAGAAAGCTCTCTGAACCCTCATTGAAGTATTGCATAGGATATAGACTAGACTATCCAGGCCAGTTCCTGCAATATTACAAGATAACCCAAACCAATGGTAAACAAGTGATTTAAGTAATAATAACCAAAACAAATGAGTTAAAATTTTAACCAACAACCTGTTTTAGTTTAACCAACTCATTTTAACCAACATTGAGAAATAGAAACTATACAACAGTTGATTAAAAGTTATAACCAACCACATATTAATTTTTAACAACAGCGTGATTACGGTTTTAACCAACAAAATGAGTGAATCCACTAGGTAAATCCTAGGTTGATTAAAATTTTAACCAACAAGATTAAAAAATAATCAACGTTTTAACAGCCCGTGCAATGGATTGGCTATGCAACAGTAACTGTATTTAGATGAGTGAAGTAAACAGGTGGACATCTTGCGATACCACTAATAGCATGCCCAGAGGACAACTGTTTAACAGATGTTGATCTCGGATGCCGTTTTAGGGACATACCATCTCATACGCAGACCAATTCAACTTAAGGGGGGGGGGGGGTATGGGGTCGGAGCAGTGAAACTGAAGTGATTTTCTTAATTTTCTAAATAGTGGTGTATACATGTTATATATCATATTGTTAGCCCATGTCACAAAGTTTTAAAATCAATGACAAATTTTGCGCTGGTGCATGTGGTAACACGTAGGCCTCTGATTGGATCAAACACTAGAACGAACGGAACTATAATAACCAAAAATGTACTGGGACGAAACTTGGGTGGCAGTGCAGGGGTAAATACGCAGTGAACCCTGAAGCGGGATTTTTGATACCGTTGCCATGGCAACCGGCAACGACCAATCGCCATAATGTCATGGCGTAATTTGAATTGGAAACACATTTTGACAAAATCGGCCTTCATGGTTCACTCGGCTTAATATGTGTGCCAAATTCATGTTCTAGCTTGTAGCGTCTCTAGTTACGTTCGTTCTCGTTTTGGATGTTGCGTATTTAACGAAAAACGAGTTATGGCCTGCGAAACACCTTTAGACAAAAATTGAGGGGCGCTTTTTGATGTTGAAATATTGGAATATTTTTTAAATTCATTTTACTGAATTATCATAATTATTAATGAAAGGAATCATCGAAAATAGGTGCATCCATTTTCCTGTTATTAATTTGTAAAATAATTTCTGAAATATCGCAGGGTGAGGAAACAATAAATACAAATAAAAATCACTTAACCGGTGACATTTAATTACTTTAAATGATGGAAAGGATAATATGAGTATTTATTTACTCTCACTAGCCAACATAAAATGTGTTAATAGTTCATAAAATATATCTTTTAAAATATCTTAAAATATACCCCTTGAAATTTTTAACATGATAAAAGTATAGGAGAGATGCATTTTTGGCAAATTGTTGCGTACACTAATTCACTTTGATCAGCTATATCTCGGGAAACCGAATGTCCAATGCGATCGAATTAAAAAGCATTTTGTAGATTACAATCACACAATTTAGCAGTGCATTATCTCATTTTCTGGATTAGAACAATTTTTACTATCAGACCCCATACCCCCCCTTAAGTTCACTGAATTGGCTCATTGTGTACTCTGTTATGCACTTATCCGCAATTTTCAATGGGAACACATATTGTGTAAATGACCGGCTCTAACCACCTGCTTGGGCTCCTTTTGGGATACCAATATGGCCGTCAGTGGATTCAAGTACGGAGCCCAGTTTACCAATCCATTGTATCAGTGTTTACAAACGTACAGTACTCTTTTAGGCACTGCTCATCCTATATACGGCCTGAACATAATAATTTTACGATTACATCTAGGACAGAGAGATTGATAAAAAAGAGAGATCTTCAGTTATAACGTGTTAGCTGGAGAAACACATATTAAAAGGAAAAATAAAAGACGCCAGGAACAAGTTAAACAGAATGTTACATGTAACTTTGTGTTCTTTGTTATCTGATTTTTACATAAGATTCACACTGGTTCATTACTTCTTACTTGGGCTGGTGGTCGTCTGTCGATAAATGAACGTCTCTGATGAGGACGCTATTAAGAATTGCATACTGGTTTGGATAAACTGAAAACAAGGGAGAACTTGTCAGAATATATCTTAACGTGAGTATATATTATTCCATAACATAGACTGTTAGTACCAACTATATAATAATGTTCTTTATAATTTCATGCTCTCCAAATGTATCATGGGTGCTAATAAAAAAAAAAATTCACAGGACCGAAAGGGTTACACAGAACACACAACACATAAACACACCCACAAAAGTAACTCCCCACCCCTGAAATTTGACTGTCAAGTTCAAACAATCCATCGCATTATACATTCTGGGATTTAATTGGAAGCAGTGTTTTTATTTACCGCGCATTTTGACACCAGTCATTTTTGTGGGTGATTGATGAATATTGTTTGAAGTTATGCCCACTTTGACCGAACGCCACCCCAAGATTTAAAAAGTTGCATTAGCCCTATAGAGAAGGATAACTTTGTCATGCAGAGAAGAAGAGATTGCACTGATTTCAATCTGTAACAGTAATTATTGTCAATAGGATTACTGCAACTTTTAAATTCCTGGGGTGGGGTTCGGTTCAGTGAAGTCGGGCAGCAGCCTGTACCACAGTTGAAAGTACTTTGCACGACATACCAGTTATCTTCAAATTTCAGACGATCTAAATAAGTTCCATAAGAAATTAATGTCAAGTGTAGGTTTCGCTAAAAGTGTGCTGTATACGCATTAAGCGAAGACTCAACCTAAGTTACGTGTTTTGAATCAGCCTGAAGTAATAGTCACATTTTTTACTTTTGAAACTGGCCTCATTTTGTCTTTATTCGCCGGTCAGTCAGTCAGGAAGTAACGGATATCTCTATTTTCACACTACTTCTTTTGCGTTTTAGCCTATCGAGAAGGAGAATTACTCATCACTGATTTTTCAATCTGTAACAGTGGTCGTCAATAGGAAAAAAATTT
Source organism: Ophioderma brevispina (assembly GCA_023653785.1). Classification (NCBI taxonomy): domain Eukaryota; kingdom Metazoa; phylum Echinodermata; class Ophiuroidea; order Amphilepidida; family Ophiodermatidae; genus Ophioderma; species Ophioderma brevispina. The sequence continues at coordinate 54,012 of JAMKCH010005027.1, forward strand.
ACTGCAACTTTTAAATCCGTGGGTGGGTTCGATCAGTTGGCATAACTTCAGCAATATTCCATCGATCGCCACAACTGAGGTGTCAAAAATACGCGTAAAATAAACACCGCTTCCAATAAATCCATATGGATAAAACAAGATGTATCGGTTGAACTTGACCGACACAATTTCAGGGGTGGGGGGAGTTACTTTTTGGTGTTTTTATAAAAGGAAAAACGTTTTGTTTTTTTTTTTTTTTTTAAATTTCTAATAAATATGCACTTGAAGGTAATCATCTTTATTAGTTTGTTACAAAGAATGCCTTTGAAATTGTATGTGAATTATTACAATTTAGATATATAGTTTCGTGAGACGTACTTATATAGATATGTTCTCATTGACCAGGAGAGAACTAGATCAGGCCCATGACAGTGAAATCAACGATCCATTACAATTATACTACTTCGGTGATACAATCCCTCCACCACTGGAGTTTAAATGAGACATATGGACGTCAATGGCCAACGATGAGACAAATGATAAAGGTTACAAGTAATTGTCATTGATTAACTTGTATTCTTCCCCGTCACGGTGATTGTTTTAAAACTCAATTGAACAATCTTTCCCCTTTAAAGTTGACCCGATCATTATCCGATTTTTCATAGGATATTTTCTCCCTCACATGGAAGCATATCACCAAACAGCTAATTACAAATAATGTAATAAAATTGAATTGATTCAGCCCAAATTTATTGGTCGAGCTATGATTTGCAAAAATATTGGGCGAGACGCAGTCGAGCCCAATATTTTAAAACTCATAGCGAAACAAATAAATATTGGGCGCAAATCATCCAATTTTATCATTATCATGTGTAGGATCCGATATTATTGCATATCGGACACCTCAAGCATGATAATGAGTTAAAGCCACTATCAGCGTTTTTTTGAAAATGTAAACAAACAGCGCCCCCTATTTTTCATCAAAGTGCATTTTTTGCACTGTTGTGTTGGAAATTGTTGTAGTAAAGACCCCTGTAAGTGGCTAAGCGTAACGCGCCGTATTTGTCAAGAAATGATGATTTTTATGCTTTGTTATGCTTAAGCGTCTGTTTTTAACAATGAACAGTAATATAAGGTGTTGATATGACCTAACACTAGCAATTTAGAGACAAAATGGGCATTTTGATTTTGGAAAAAAATGACTGATAGTGGCTTTAAATCGGTCCAGCCGTTTGGAGAGTAGAAGAAAAAAAATGTATTGGCCCATAGGACTGTACTTGTGTTAATTAATGTGGTAGACCATGATAGTCGCAGCGAGCGATTTCTGCTCGTGAGCATACGCAAAACCTGATCTTGGGTCAAAATCTGGTGTTGCGCAAGCCGGTCGCTCACTGCGACTAGTAGTATAACATGGGCCTAAGGCATAGCCGTTATTGTTCGTAAGATCAAAAGTAAACACTTCCTCTGATATCAAAATCTAAATTTTGATGGATTAAAGTGGGGGACGAGGTTGTCGATCGGGTCAACCACCTTGAGATTAATGTAGTTTCACCTTGAACGCCTGTCCAGTAGGTTCGTTTATTGTGATGGTTTGGTTTTAAACTTCTTAATGTGATTTCGATTGTCTTGTATGGCAACTTCAATAATATATCATTCATGTATACAACTGTTAAATAGTTTGACGTGAAAAAGAGAGAAAAGGACCAAGAATGGAACCTTGGGATATAGAGCATGCACATTTGTGCAAAGTTGAAACGAAGTTGACATTTTTTATGAACTGCAGGTTGGAAATTTCGATAAAATCACACACCTTGACGGTTTTGTCTTTTTCATATATCTTATTGCAGGATGGTAAGAATGTGGTGATAGCTGTAGGGGGTACGATGGGCGATGCCTATACTGGCAAGAACTTTACACACGGTGGCGTTTTTATACATGAAATTTATTGGCAAGATCTTCAAATGAAAGAGGTAGGTATTTATGCACTTTCCTTCTCGAAATTAGGGGTCTTTTTTCGTGTAAAATCTGTTTTATTTTGTGTACTATGTACTAGTGTGTACATCATCAAAATTGCTCTTTTTAGTATACAAAGGAATTTGGGAAATTTTCATATTTTAGTATCACTCCCCAAGTATTAAAATCTCGGGATTGGTAAGAGCAGAGAAAATAGCGGGTGACAGCACCCGTATAAAACATGTGGTTTTCTATGAGTGAGTGGACCATAATAGGGATTCTTTTGATAGGCATCGTAACGTATTCGTAAGTGTCACTCTCCTCGTGCAAATGATACTGCATAACTCGCCTCAGTTGGTAATCTAAAAGAGAATATGCTAACATTTCAATCAACTTTGAAGTTTTCAGCCTATCCTGAATGCGGTGGCAAAACGAGAGAAAAAACGATTCGCTATTACAGTGACAGCACAAAATATGGGTGAGTTTAAACAAATCGAATTCGTTGCCAGATACAAACATTTTGGAACACCATATACCATAAGTTATTTGACTTTTTTGAGGCATTATGTGCACTGAAAAGGAGGGAAAGAATGATCATTTGCAAAAAAAAAAAAAATAAAAAAAATTTGCCACCTTCATGTCTCCTGGCGTTTTGCAATTTTGAAGATGTGGCATGAAATATTCCCAATATTTATATGGTTTCTGATTTCTTTGGCGTCTAAAATTCTTACTTCCGGTAAAATTTCCATTGATTCTCTCCGTATTGTTTTTGTTTTATTTTATTATCTCAAAATGACCAAAATGTCAGAACTTTGTAATTATTCCAAGCTATATGTTAAATGGTAGCTGATATTAACCTTGATTTATTATACATATTTTTGGAGGTTTGTAATCCATTTTCCACCGATTCTGAATCCGATAGGTACCAGACAAGAAACCTTGAGCATTTTTTGATAAAAAATCGAAGTGGCTGCCAAAGCCACAAAAAAATAATAATAATGACCATGACAATTCAGAAATATTGAGCACAGTTTTTATCCTTAAGCAGAAAAATGGCTGTCAATACGATAAATTGTCTGATACCCATGTAGTTTGACGGTAGAGTTGTAAATTTGATGTTTGTCCTTTGGTTTTAGCAGTCAAGAAATCAGTTGAAACTTTTGTAAGAATTATTCAGTAACCACATTACACATTGCTTCACTATATAGCTTTCAAAACACAAACAAACGAGATGGTAAATCATAACTCGTTTCATATTTTTATTCTAATTTTTATGGTTTCCTATTTTGCAGCCAAGTATTTGATGGAACCAAACATATAGGAACCATTTTGGACTTCACAGAATATGTGAAATGCAATGTGCAATACCCAGGAGCCGATCAAATCAACCCTGATATGATGAAAACAGGCGTGTTCACATGGGCAGAAGGTGAACCATCAACAGAACTCACACAGGAAAGCTGCGTCTTACTTGAGTATGTTGTCATAGAAAATTAGAAAGTTAATTAGATAAGTGTTCACATCATTTCATAATATCTTGGCTGTTTGTTTCCCCGTATGTTTTGCCCAATTATAATATTTAATATGCAAGGAGGACCGGACGTTAGTGTATGTCAATCATTAGCAGTCTGGTAAACTTACTGGTAATACAATTATATAACATTACAAATATCATATGTTTTCAATAACTTCTATATTCCTGGACCTCTCTTAACATACGGCAAATTAAACTTGTTATACTTGATTAATGTTTTTAGTGGAACAAAAAGGCGATGGTATGTTGCAAACAGCTGTTCAGATGGAAATTTCTTTGCCTGCCAAAGCACGGAAGATCCAGACGTATGGGCAGTGAGCACTTCTACAGGAGCTTTCAGTCTTCAACAGACATTCTGCCCAGATGGCTTTAAATTCAGTATTCCACACGATGGATACAGACAGGAAAAGGTACTTGATGGTGTTATTAAGAAATGTTAGCTTGTAGGTAATCTGTGTAGACAAATTTCTGGTAAGACAAAACGAAATGATTTATATATTTAGTAGTGAGTTCCTGAACAATTATTATAGTGAATTCCCAGCAAATGAAACATTTTGCCATTAATATTGTAAAATGTTATGAAAATTCTAAATATCGGGTCTCAGGAAGACTTGGAAATTTTTTCCTTGAAAGTATTTCATCTAAAACATCTTAAAAGCGGGTTGTGGATGCTTAAGGTGTTGGCATTATGATCTGGTTTCTAAGGAGTACGTGCAAGCCGACATTAGTAAACTCGGAGATGAGCAAACGTGCATTCGTTTGCGATTTTAGCGTCGCAAAAATTCATGAGCGATTTCCCCCTCTGCGTTTACGCGAATTTGTAAAGCGTTCGTAAAATCGCGTAGAACTCTTATGTTGCTAGGACTTGTTTAAGAACACGCCTGATTAATTACGCGTCTCACCTTTCACGCACCCATGTTTTGTTTTGCTGCGTGATATATAGGCGTAAAATACCGCGAGACGCAGCGGCTCTAGTGAAGACAGAAATTTCTCTCTAAAAATGTCCTTTTCCGGCGATTTTCGGGAAAACTAATACGGTGACACCATTTTTTTATTTCGGTATTTTCAAGTATGCAACTTAGACCTAAACATATGTGAAAATCAGAAAAACGTTCGGCCCCTTTGTTATTTTTTTGGGGCACTTTAGTATCAGTGCTTCACAATTTCCCATAGAGTTGCGTGGTAAATAATGTAAAATTTTGAGCAAAAATGTACTTTTTAAAAGTCTTTTTTCTCAAAAACGAACACGGTAAGCCATATTTTTTATTTCAGATTTGTTATCAGCACAAATGAATGTACTATAAATAAAATTATTTTAGAGAAATTCTTCGGCCCATTTAAATCATGATGCCAACACCTTAATAAGTTTTAATATTATTTTGCTAAAATGTTTTTTTTTTTATTCATTCTTCTGAGAACCGAAATAAAAAACGTTATTAAAATATTTTGTTACACATTTATAAAATGTTTATAAAACGTTAAAGGCGTGTGCAATATCAGTGATTTGCTAAATCTGAAAATCGAAAAAAAAAAAACATAAAAAAATCAGATTTTGGGTTTTTGTAACAATAGGCATCCAAACATACAAGTGATAAGACAAAAAGTAACCTAAAGGTAATTGAATGAAGATTCGCATCTTTGAACATTGCTTTTTCTTCCTTTTTTCTCATTGTTTATAGTGCTACTAAATTGGTTCCAGAATGCAAAAGCAATTGATTCTAAAATATAAAATTTTAGAGAAAAATACAATCAACTAACCCTTCCATATTATTTCGTTTTATAGTTACTGGAAGCAGCAAATGGCAAAACTGTGTGGTTGGATTTCACCCCTTGGATACCAGGGTACAGTACCCAATTTCAACTAGATAGCTTCCCAGCTGATTCTTCAATGGACACGACTATGAGCACAACTTCTACCAATAGTATAAAGTCAGGCGTCCTGATATTCACAATATTTATTGTTTCGGGGGTAGTTATAATTATAAGTCTCTACTATGGCAAACGAAGAAAAGGTCATTTCGTCACGCTATTTGTCAAATACGAAACGAATACATCAATATGTGAGACTGAAGCTCTTGTGAAATCGACCAGTAGTCGACATATAAAAACCGAATACGCCACTATGTAAAACAAATACTGAAATGCCGCATATGGCACGGTATCTTTAAGACAATTTCAGTTCTAGTTTTCTAAATATTTTTTAGCCTTTTTTACACACTTAACATAACACTTTGGTTTCGTTAAGCTTTGAAATAAGGAAGTAAGTTTCGAAACGGTATTGAATCTGACATAATAATGCTTTGGATTGACTTTGTAAGGTTTGTTGTTTGGAGACATGTTTAAACGTTTAAACACACAGCACAACACTAACTATTACTTATCACAGAGATTATATCAAATAGGAAGTACAAGAGATAATCCGTATATTTATGTTTTGAAAAGCAAGTTTGTATTTGAAAAACCAAAATGCGGATTGCGAAAAAAATATTTTCCTGAAAACAATTTCCCGCAAATATGCCTAAAATTACCAGTGTTGAAGGTTTAAACAATTACAGGTTGATTAAAAAAACTTGACCCTGATTGTGTCCGCCATTATCTTTAATTTACTGCAAAGATCATTCACATCGGTTAGGTATAGCCCGAGCTACAGCCGTTTGAATCAAGTAGTCGGGTTTCTGCTCTGTCCACGGATTCACATTGAAATGAACGGCGTACAGCAAGGAATCCGTGTACGAAGAAATCAGGCTATTTATTCACTGCAGATTCTTGATTCGAAAGACTGTAATTTGGCCTATACTTACCGATGGAATGATCTTTGCAGCAAATTAAAGATAATGAAATTACGCTGTCCGCAGAAACCACATATGTTAGAGATATATTATTTAAAAATTCAAAATGGCGGTCACAATCGGTCAATTTTTTGACTCACCCTGTTATAGTGTATTACCAACAATAAAGATTTCATGTTTAAATGACCTTCAAGATTAATTGAATTTTATGGCAACTAAAGACAACGCGCCATATCGCATGGTGGTCATCATCATTGCCTCGCGCCCACATTGAGTCACAGGTTAGGAGAACAGCGCCGTCTGTTGCTGAAGAGGCCAATCCTATAGAGTGGCAGTCTCTGCCACAGTTGCTACATATATAGGATGTAACAGCTTGAATATCCAAGGATCTGTGCATCTTTCTTTTAGCTCGCTGCTAAACTGGCTGATGATCTTTTTGTTCTCCCAGCTCAAGGTGTTGCTTCACGTTCTCCTCCACGGTGACGATTGTCATCAAGTTTCTCCCAGCACCCAATGTCGATGTTCAGGGTACACATATCACGCTTCCAAATATTCCTTTAGCGGAGCAGGCTCGACCAACTTCCTGGTGCCAGATGTAAGCTGCCGTGCGTCCCGGTGCGGTCGCCACCAACGCCTGGGGCGAGCGCGTCGCGCCGTGTGTCTCAGCGTGGGAGTGTCACACCCCCGGTCACTCCATTGCGGACTGTGGATATCGTCCGGGGAACGGGACTGACACCACGGACCGCGTTGGCGTGGCTTGGGTGTCGTGGCGGAAGGTACCGACGTGGGTGTGCACGTGCGTGTGTGGATGTATTCCAATCTCGAGTCAGAGCTCTGAATTGTGGCACCATGTCCTTCCAAGTGACACCCAGAATCTCCTAATCGCGCAGATGGAGCGTTGAGTTTCTCCATGCCTAGAGTATGTGTAAGTCCATGTCTCACTGCCATACAGTAATGCGCTGATGATGCAGGCGTTGTAAACGGCTGCCTTTGTCTTAATGGACAGCTTCGGATTTTTCCACACACGCCGTAAGCCGGGCAAGAGTAGGTGCAGCTTTACCAATGCGTTTGCCGACTTCTGCACCGAGAGACAGACCGTCACTGATGGTGGACCCTAGGTAGGAGAAGTCCTGAACAACCTCAATGTGTAATTGTCGATGGTGATTACAGGTGGTTCTTGAGCATCTTGGGCAAGGACAATAGTCTTCTTCAAACTGAATACAAGTCCGAAGTCCTTACAAGCTTGTTAGAAGCGATCTATTATCACTGAAGTTCCTGCTTTAATGGGTGTGAAGTTATGGGCAGCATCATCAGTCAAGACAAACATTTCACGATTCACTATCATCCTGACCGAACCTTGTCTAGCCCTAAGCGTTGAGGATTGAAGAGCCGTACCATCAAACTGGTGTGCATGTAGATGCCTGTCTGTGGCTGTACTGAATGCTAGCTTCAGAAGTACTGAAAAGAATATCCCAAAGAGCGTGGGGGCCAAAACACAAATCCTTGCTTAACACCACGGCGAATGTCAAACGGCTCTGATAGGCTCCGTCAAACTGTACCTTTCTTTCCACATGTCAGTGGTGGAAAGATCGAGGATTCTCAGAAGCCTTGGTGGACAGCCAATTTGCCTTCTGGAGATTTTGGAACAATCCATTTCCTGCTAACCCGGTCAGAAGGCTTGGTCAGGTCTATGAAAGCAATGTAGAGTGCTTCTGTTGTTCTCGGCCTCTGCCTGTAGTTGGCGTATGGAGAAGATCCTATCGATCGTAGATCTGCGAGCACTAAATCCGCACTGAGACTCAGGATCCAAACCCTTTCAGCCAGGAATTGAAGACGCATCAACGCAACACGGGGGCCACCCCCTAAAAAAACTTTGCCGACATACTAAGGAGGGAGATACCCCTGTAATTGTTGCAATCCCTTCTTCACTTTGTTCTTGTAGAGGTGATGATCCTTTGATCGCGCATGTCCTGTGTACGAGTCTTCCTGCCAGCATTGACAGAGAACTACATGTAGTGGTGAAGCAGAGAGCTTTTTCAATCATTTGATCACGTCTGGTGGTATTCATCATTCCCCGGGTGGCTTTTCCGGATGATATACCTTGAAACGCAGTTTTAAAAATCTCTATCAGCTTCTATCTTGGTGAAGGAAAATGGAATTTGAAGATTAAAAATTCAGGACGACAATGTAAAAAATGCAGCCTTTTATCAAAATCGATACTACATCCAGGTAAATGGGGGGGTGGGGCCAAATACATCGGAACACAATCGCAACCTTTAAGCAAAAGAAATAGAATCTCACCTACGAATGTGTATCCAATACGTCTCAATAAGGACCCTTAGACACCGCTTTTGTACGTGCGCGTGTACACAAATGTCATGGAATTCTGTGTGCCGATCGATCCTGAACAAAAGGAATTTCTAGTTCAGATTTCAAGTCAAGTACATAACCTCCCATGAATTATATTGGCCATCTACACATCTAACCACCCGCCTAAACAATGTTGTTTCTTCCTGTCCCCGACGAGATTTCTCTTCTCTCGGCCGGTAATATTCAAAATAAAGAAGTAAACAACATTACCCTTATTTCATGGTGGAATTTGTATTAATTTTGTGGTTGAAATAAAGAGTTGTTTTAGTAATGATAGAAAAGTGTGAACTTAGCGATGTTTGTGTGGCCTTCTTTAAAAAGAGAAACATGGTAGGCCTATTTTATGCTTTTGGTATAAGTTGGCCATAAAGCTATCCATGGCTCATTTATGTGTAAAAAGCTGTGATAAGGGGTTTCTTTTTCTTTTCAAATTATGTCCCCGGTTAAACTTCAAAGTGTACCAGTTACTCACGGGGGGGGGGGAGCATCTTATAAATACACTCCGGGGGGGGGCACGACATTGGAAAGAGGTACGGTTGTGTGCGACCCTTAAGACCCCCATTTCGCGTCTCTCCTGCAGTTCCCCGAGATCCCGCCAGTTTAACTAGTTCACAAGTTTTAAGGTCACCTTTCAGAAAATGTTTGCCTCAGAGCTGAATTTTAGGCAAATTTCAGTTTCCCAATCCTCAATTTCTCAATTTCACTTCCCAAGCCCCACTTTCGGAGACAAACAGTTTCCATAAAACCCCCAAGTTCGGA
>JAMKCH010005028.1:0-53942 GCA_023653785.1 Ophioderma brevispina
ACACAAATTTAAATGGGACTATCAGTATGATCTATGGTGGACGAAGGCCCAACCAAAACTCTTGGCATGCTGAGAAGAAACTTAGGAAAGTGCTCCAGAGCAGCAAAGACCACACTTATATTGGCATAGTTCGCCGCACTGGAGTAATGGTCAGCAGTCTGCGACCCTATGAAGCTAAAACATAAACAAGCTTGAGGATGGTGCAGAGGGCATCGTGCTGCACGATTCATTTTCAGGCAATTATAACAGGAGCCAGTGTGTCTTCCATGTTAAATGACCTGGGGTTGGGATTCATTGCAACAACGCCGCGAAGCATCGCGTCTTATCCTGATGAAGCAGATCCTCATGGGTTGAAGTGAATCAGCCATACCCAAGTTAAACCAGCCCCTACTAGATTCAAGGCGTCCATGGTCACAGTCTCAGGCTGGCAGCAGCCACATTCTGCCGACGAACTGATGCCCACAAGTACTCTTTGTTCCCAGAACTTGTAAGGATTGGTAATAGTTTACCAGATAGCATCATCTCAATCAATTCAAGAACTCATTTAAAACCCAGTAACTAACTTTATAGGCAACGCGACATTTTAGCAGCAATTTAAGTGGACCATTCCGTCTCTCCGTGGCTTTTACAGGGATTTGTTCCTTAGTCCGTCGCCACTCGTACCAATCCAGTCCAGATCCAGAACTTTAGGCGGACTACTAACTACCAATGAACGTTAACACATTTTCTGTAGTGCGGATGAACGAACTCCTTACATAATGCCCCTTTGATAGTCGGCTCCAGCTCTCCATATTGATTCCAAAATAAGTGCGACCTTCATTAAAGTTTTAGGCCTTCCATTCACAGTTTGTTTTAATGGCCAGGCGATAGGTGTATGGTGCTCCAGTAGTATTGTAGTAGTTAGTAAATAAATGTTGACCTAAAATATATCATTTAATGTCAAAAGAATAGCTTGGACGTTTTCATTGAAGTATCAGGATGAAAACACAGCAACTATTTCTTAACGTTGTTATTGAACACATAACGTATTTTTAAAATAGGCATAATAAAGCATTCTTATACAGACTGTCCCAAAAAAAACTATACAATCAAACAAAATTATAAAAAAAATTATAAATGGGCATTTTGCCAATCTTTTGACTTTATTTGTTAGACAGATCCTAACCTACTAAATCCTCGCTTTTATTCCATCCAATTTGATTGCACCCTAAGCGGAGGATATTGTCAGTTTGAACACAAAGGATAAATACACTTGGGCCAGATTTACCTGAAGGTTCAAGAAATTAAGGTTATAAGGCGTGTAGCATCACTGTGTGATAAACCCTGTTCTCAAACAAAAGAATATTGTTACAGATAGGAGTGATGTATCATCATGCATTGAAATAATCAATATATCTTTCAGTGAAAGCACCAGAAATTATATGTTGAGGGTGTTGAAATAAGGGAGTCACTCTCAGGGGACAATTAATCATGAAATGCATAGAAAATTTGGGAATTGGATGCTGAAAACTAATGGAACAGCCTACAAGTCTGTTGAGGGACAAATGTGTGGAAACGCTCTATGTGGAGAGACCTACCTTCCCATGCCGTCAGGATGCCAGGAGGAATATAGTGAAAAAAGCAGTAGTGTTCAACAAAAGAGCAAAATATAAAAGGAAAGGAGGGTTGTGTCAAAGGTCTCAGTTTATTCTTTCAACAATGGGTTGTTTTTATCGGTTCTTCCTTCTGCTGAAACCTGGAGTAAGTGAGACAGCCAAGACGTTTGGAATTGAATTCCCCATTGCTACATGTATTTATTAGCATGCGAACATATAAAGTTTAAATTATGTATATGACAAGAAAAAAACAGCACTTAATACCTACTTTTCATTTTAAGGTTCTCCTAAAAGAGATGACTAACGTAATTGAGATGAAACTAAAAATTTTTGGCCAAAAAATTTAATCTTTGATTGTATAGGGGTTCTTTGGGACTTCCCCTGTACCAACTCACATATAACACAACCCCACATAACACAGTTTTATTTGGCCATCCCAGTGGCCCAATCTTGTTTAAGAGATTGGCGCAAAGCTGCTTAATGAGTTTCCTTGACGTCCGGGCCAACCATGGCATGTCTTTTTAATCATTAACAGACCTTATTAGAACTGAATTCATCCGTTTCCAGCAATCCGCTTCTGTACAGTAACTTGTACCATGGTTATGGTTGTTGTATGGCAACAAAGGCCTAGTTCTCTGCAAATCTACTATAATGACCCTTATAAATTTCTAAGTTGCAGATGGCTACAACAGATTGGTTCCATCAACAATGCGAGCACGGCATTTGCACCAGATTTCCTGCTTTGATAGGTCCTTTGCGGAAATGGCACTCTCTTCATAACCACCCTCATTTTCAAGGAATCGTAATGATGAACAATACCCCAGGTGACCATAAAAAAAAATTGTTCCACATTTACAGGATCATTCATTCACAAAACATCTAACGTGAGCGTTCGGTGGGTATATTGGTGTTAAGGGAGCCCTAGCTCATCGGGGGATCACAGCTTTTGAAAGTCTCATTATTATGATAAAACCAGAATAAAACAAAAATATAACGCCGACACACTTTTGGCAACCAATCTGGTTATTTTATCCACTTACTACATCCTGTGTAAATTTCTTCATGAAATGTTCCGTTTGCGATTTTTAATCAACCAATAGAAAGACAGTTCAGAAGCCCTATAGTCCAGAGCTAGAGGTGCATCCCGGGTCATAATAATACCGTGTCCTGCGAGTTGAGTGGCGTACCAGCCCACTGTCTAGTTGTTTTCTCCATTGAGTGATGTATGCATAATTTGTTTCATCAGGCACTGTACCAATGGGCCTCGTCTAAAAGGTCACGGTTTATTCCGTACATGTTGCTATGGTACCTAGGACACTCTCTCATGGGGGGGACACTCATAGTTTCCTACACCGGATAGAGGATTGACGCACGGATAAACAAATGGCACGCGTCTATCTATGTGGAGCGTTTTTTTTTCTCATTCGACTTATGTGTGCCGCGGCATAACAGCCGCGGCATAATAAGTATAAATAACTTCACATTATCTTTTAGTATGTTGTTTAAGTGCGAGGTTCTTTCGTCCCGACTGTAGTCGCTGTGTGTCAGATACTACACCAGACATGAACTTCGCTGTGGTTGGTGTAGCGAACTCCAGGTGTGTTGCAGTTCAAGTGACCCACAATGCGCGGGTCCATGGAATAAGAGAAGTACCCGACGGTGGCGTTGAAACCAAGAATGTCCGATACCTACATTTCGTAAGTTTATCAATTACAATTGGTCGCATTAAGGAAATTGGTTTCATATCTAGTTACATGTATTGGGCGGAAATCAGGGGGGACGGGGATGATTGTAGTCCCCCCCCCCACCCCTTTTTGATATGGGCATGGTCAATGTAATCCACCACCACACACACCGCACAGAGAAAGAAAACTAAACAAAGTGCAATTCACTTTAAAAAATCAAATGAAATCGAAAATCTATTCAAAATATATTCAGTGTTATCTAAAATCATTACTTTTGGTTATCTACAGTATAATATGGTCTGGCCCCAAATCAACATGGCATCATTTTCCCTCTAATGTTAACTTTTAAAACATTCTATAGGGGGCGGACACCAACAGCTGCGATTGGGGTTGGTTAAGGAATTGCACTCGAAATTTATTTTTCATCCCCATCATCCACACAATCTTCGCCCATGGTTATATGCGTTTATGTTGCTGTGGTGATCCTGTAAAATAAACAAATGGTATACTGTATATGAAAGGATACAATATACAAAACATGGAACTTCATACCACGTTGATCTAAGTACGATTCGGATTTATATTGATAGATATGCCGTCATCAGGTCAATAGAAGGTAACACCCTCTTGGAGATAAACGGTACCATATCGGTAGAGCTTTCAGCAGCATCAAAGACATGTGATGGTGGTGGACGAGAGTGCAGGCACGTGATTTAGCACACAGTATGAACTGGCGAAAGGTAAGATTTTTGGGAAATTTCAAATATGATTTGAGGCAATGATGATTTAATATCGTTGTTTTTATGCAGATATACACGCACACGAATACTCACCTATACAGGCTTTCCCAAAAAATGTTGTTACCATTAATATTAAAAAATACAAAATCACAAGTGTTTACTTTCTCTATGGATGATAATATTAGTGGTATGTATCCTCTGGTTATCCTATCCATGCTATCTGCTTGTTAAGGGTTTTTATTTGTTTTACGACAATCACTCAAAAATGGGCTTGTATACAAACGGAAACAAGTGGGTATGAATACAAGTAAAAAATGTTTTTTTTTTGTTCACAACAGGAGAAAAGAAACGCCGACAAATTTGAATACTGTTAAAAACACAAAAGATCTTAGGCCAAAAAAATCAAGTTGTTTGCAAGTAGGTATACTACAAAAACATAATCAGCAATTTTGGACGGAATTTAAATAATATGAATGATGGTAGATACGGTTTTAGATTGTTTCTGCGTTAGTTCTATTCTATCCTGTTTATCAGGCCGTTCATTTATTAGGAGTATGTAGTAGCGAGGGACAATCTCTCATGGGGAACCACTCAGTTTCTTTACGCGGAAATATTTTAGTTGAAAACACCTAAAATGGGTAAAAGAGAATTTAAATTTAGAAAAGTGGACAATTTTATTGAGGTATCCCAATTAAGATATTGGTTACGGGAATCGCAGCCCTCTTTTTAAGAACCAAGGAAAATAAAATAAAATTAAATCTTCATCCAATTATCAGAGCTAAATGTTGTGGTATAACTTGGAATAAAATAAGCACATTTTATTTCCCTATTTAATCGTGAATAATAAACAACATTTTTTTCTTGTAAATAAAAGGATTATTCTGCGTCACGACAATGAGTGATGTTGTTATACAGAGATGTGTTGTTTGTAACAGTGGCGGGGATTGATGGGAGAAACCAGTGAATGACGGGGGTTGTGGGTACAGCATTCTACACGGTACTTGTGAGTTTTTATGGTATAAGTATTTTGTATAGACCACGCATCATCTTTTGACCTTAAATAATGTATAGAAATTGTATTATATATTTGTTATATAGGATCCTGAAATTGCGGAGTCAATCCACGTATGGTCCTAAGCCGGAGGAACACTTGTCAACATTTAAACGGAAAAGCTCTGCTAACTGGACGTGATATTGACATACAAATAGGAAATACTACGGCTTCTTTGACAGGTAGTTTTATACGAATAGCTTTGAGTAATGGGTATTCTCAGTAAAATTGTGGAGTCTCTATCATCGAAAGTACGTCGACGACTTCGTGGTTTTCTTTTAACTCGTCGACAAATTAATATTTGCATTCCTTTTATTATTCACGAATAATATTTCATGTATCCATGAAATGTTATCAATTTTCTGATCAAGACATAATTAATGATCAATATACACTCGAATCACAGGTCTTCAATAACGACGAAGAGGTGACCTGGTTTCTAGCATACGAATCCTTTGAAGGTAACATGCCCCAATCACCATGACATTCACGGCTCGGAGGCTATCCCAAGACAATTACCGGTTACAGAGGTGATCCCGATGGAGCAGTGTGCGACCTACTGAAGCATTCGAAGCGTAAGCATTTTACCCATACTCTAGAAAGGCATTTCCAACGTGCCCCTTGTGAAAATGTCATTAAACTGTTTTTGCTGTTCTGCAAGAGAACCGCGTGTGCGTTCGTTTGCTTGTTACGCGAACCCTTATACATACACCTTAACCTCGAGTTAAACGCTAACCGGACCTTACCACCAACATCTGTACCCTCACTCTAATCTAAATCCTAACCCGACCTCTTTTTGCATAATTTTTGCGATGTTTTATGTACACCAACGTAAAGACAATGTTTCGAATATTAACACCATGTCGTTAATTTATTTGAAAGATCTGGAAACGACAAAATATGGCGCTTCCGCAATTCCGTAATTAACTTTGTTGGAGTGATAATTGCCAAAAAACACTAAATTTACATTCACACAATATCATATGGGAAATGGTGTGTGTACATTGGTAATTATTGTTTATAAAATTCCATTATATGTAAGCATGTTTCACCCACAGCAAAATGATGTCCTACTTATTGTCTTTTTAAAGATTACAGCTTTGTCATAGTTGCCATTTTTGGTTAAAAGCTGTTAAAAAACAGAAAAATCGAAATAAATCAAGCCGGTCAATAAATAGAGTCTTTTGTTCAAGTGGGCTCTCTAGTATAGCATTAAAAAGATGTTAGGGTTGAAGGTAAGTTAGGGATTGGGGTTACAGTCGAGATTGCATTAAGGTTAACCCAGTGCAGTGACAATACTTACTCAGAAATCATAAATTTTCAAACATTCATGGCCATATTGGAGATCATCAATGCATGAAAAATGCAAACAAGTGGTTTTTGAGATAGCATGTCAAATACTGACTTAAAAAGCAACAGTTACGCGCTATACTATCAACTAACACATACCACATTTCACTCCTAACCGCCTATTGGCACACTTTTCTAAGCATATTCTCGCCTTCACTTTTTAAACATATCCATGTGAAAACTTGGTGTGTCAAATCACTAAACATTGGTGTCCAATTTTTAAGTATCAATACTCTAAACAAGACTTTTCTAACACATATTGTTTGTACAGTATTAATTCAACATTTATATTACTATTTTGAAAATAACAAATAAAAACAAAACACTTATTTTCCCAATGAGTTGACTAATCATTTGTCATTTCGCCTTCCAGGTCGACGTACAAACTTTGATTGACCATGTCAACAAAGTACAAATGAGTAAATATCTAAGTCAATGCATGACCTTAATATTTGATGTAATTTATAAACAGAGGAGGACGGTATTAACAGTCAGCGGAAATCAATCTGGACGTGGTTCAAACTCCTCAAATTCTTGTTAGCCTTGGAGGTAAACAATATACGGAGGTAAGTGATGCAATTGCAATTTGGCTTATATCGTCGCCCACATCACATTCTGTCTTATCTGACATTTTTGACTTTTTTGAGATATTTTTCATATATACTTAGAATGTTTGGTCTATACATGCACAAAGTTACAATCTTGAAAGTGACTAATTAGTGAGATATTAATTAAGAATGTAGATCAAAAAGCTCAATAAGCTCATGGATTCGCGATTTCACATACTGTCGTATGTTTTTCATTTACACGTAATTTCAATCGGCGTATAATTAACGCTGTTCGTTAAACACACTGTTTAGGCTTTTCACATACAGATCTATGTGCGTCATATCTGCCTCGTGCGTAAACATGACGTGTTTCACATAGAGATCTATCTGAACGCATTGAATACTGTGCAAATTAATCGTCGTATGTCGAAAATATGAATTTTTTTGCGTTTCACATACAGACTTATGACTTTGTAGTTTTATATCAGGAATACAATTGCACTTTCAAACGTCAAGCCAGCAATGTTAAAACTTAAGCTTCAGAATGTTTTCTTCATATCAAAATTAAAAGTAAATTGTAATGTTTATTTCCATAGTACAAACATGAATCTCCCGGTAGAATTTCAATGGCGATTTTCTCGAAAACGGCCGAGGAGAGGAAAGAGAAAAGACAAGTATGTGATGTGGGCGACGGATATTGACACTAGATGTAATACATTGTCCATTGTCTGTCATTATTATTACATATCCTCTTGAGGACATAATAGCAGCTCATGGCATAAATAGAATGATTTATGCAGATGACACACAAACATATGTGTTTTGACTGAAGATCAGCGTGCATCTGTTATTCCTAGACTCGAACGATGCATCAAAGACATCAAGGCATGGTCTACGGCAAACAAACTAAAAACGCATTAAGACATACGGAAGTCCTTCACATTACATCACGCTATAGGAATCATTCATCTTTACCATCTGTTTTCATTGGGGATTCTCAAATTGATTCTGTGTCACAAGCTAGAAATCTTGGTGTAATTGTTGAAAATAACCTTCAGCTGGATATCCATCTTAACAACATATGTCGCTCTGCATCACTTGCTCTTCACAAGATCGGTCAGATTCGCAAGTTTCTAGATTCAGCAAACCACCGAAGAGCTAGTCATGTTTGTTACATGTCGCCTTGATAACTGTAACACCTCCTTCATGGACTTCCTGACTCTCAAATTGCTAAATTACAACGCATACAAAATTCTGCTGCAAGGCTTGTCTCTTACTCGATCCCGTGATCATATTTTCTCCAGTTCTTCCTATTTGCACTGGCTGATTCCATAAGGTAAGTGCAGCAACAGAGAAAGTACGCTGGCCATATATTTGGGGTGTGAAGGTTCAGTACAAATAATGATTGCGTTGAACGAAGATTCTAGAAGGGTTTGTACGTGAAGAAGTTCTTGCAGGTAATAGGAGCACAGCCATGAAAACACTTGTTATGTGAGAGAAAAATCTTGTAGATAACGCGGAATTTAACAGGTAGCTTCCACTGCATGTCAAGACTGCAAACTCTTTGATCAAATTTAAATCATATCTTAAGACTCATTATTTGAAATTGCTTAATGCTAACCTGTAATCCTTATGTTTTTTTGCATGTATTTCTCTATTCTGTGTTCTTTCTCCAGCGCATTGGGACTTTTGTTGTAAATGCGCTATATAAGAATTGTTATATTATTATTAATTATTATAAAGATATCACTGTAAAATATCGTGGAAGTGGTGGTAGTTTATAATTGTCATGGTGTAGTTTGTTGTCGGACTTAGGTCTAGGGGCAGTAGTTGTTTGCTACCAACATAAAACAAAAAAATCAAGAAAAACATGGTGCAGAGTTTCAATCAACAAGTGAAAGAATTAAAGTGAATTAATTCATAAGCGCAAACAAAGCCACCCATGGTATGGCCAAAAACGCTTTTGCAAAAAGACAAAGACCCTGGCAACTCGCCAATGACCATAGTTTGAGAGCAAAGACAACTGCAACACGGTCTATTCATTCTTCGTGGCTCTCCGTGTGAGTTCCCATGTGCAATGTGTGTTTTAATTTTGAATCTTAACTAAACACCCAGATCCTCGTAAAAACGATCATGGTTTTATTAAAAATAATACAATGTGTAGAAATGTGATTGATGCAAATTAAATATTTATTGGAACATGGAAAAACACGAAAACCACAATCACTCGTACACGCAAACATGATTGCACAGTTATGATGCCCGTGAACAAACTGATTATAATACTTTACATAATGATACAATTAAACATTAAGAAATCTTTTTGCTCAAGCCTAGCAGATTTATCATCGTGTTAACCCGCTTTATGAATTCAGTAATACATATCAAGTCATCACCAAGCATAAGTTCTATTAATTTTTGTTTATAGAATCATCTTCCTGAAACTTTTTGGAGGTTCTTTGGTATAAATATCCGGATGACCCTGCTGTTCTGACACTGGCTTATATCAATGGATTGGTAACCAAAGCTCCGTATTGAATCCACTGACCGACCATATTGGTAAAAACCCAACAGACCCAAGCAGGAGTATAAGCGCCGGTCCTTTACACAAAATGTTTCCCATTGAAATGTGGCTATAATTAACGACATAACAGAGTAAAGAATCAACCAATTAGGGTGACTAAATGTATTTAAATTTGCTGTGCAAGGGATGGGCATGTCCCGAAAACGGTGCCACCCTACTGTTAAACAGGTTGTCTCCGGCATGATGAATTATATTGTGGGGTATACCAATGTTCACGGTTACCTTACTCTACTTCACTCATCTAATAATACAGTTCCTGTATAGCGATCATCGGTCTTGAACTTCATTCACACCAGGCATAGATAATATCCCTAGACACCAAGAACGTTGCGCCCATGGCAAATAACGTAAACTTGGTATTCTAAAAAAAAAAAACCTGAGAAAGAAGTGTACTAGGGAGCTTATGCAGATTCAAATACCGCGGACTGTACACATGGTACAGCTACAGCTAATACACTAGGAAGCGTCAGAGAGTTATCACTTACGCCACAAAAAAAAACAACTTGGCCCGTATTCCCGCCCTTTGCTCAGCATTCCAGCATTTTGTGTCAAATGTGATGATATAAAAAGGCTTATTTTGGAGATTTAAACGATGGCTGTGGTTTAAAAATAAAATGGAACACCTTTGATGGTACCTGGACTTGCTGTTTATACTTAATATATTAAACCAATCCCCTCAATTGCAGGTGTGGCAGATAGCAAACGACATGCTACTAAGATGACTTGTCCATCACCAGCAGTCCAATCTTTACTGCAAGACTTAGACGTCAAGCTCAAGAGGCGATCATCTTCGTAGGATTCATTTGGATGGTGTTCATGATTCTTTTCTCACGTGGTCAGAAAATGATAACAGAGGCTTTGTATTTTATAACTATCAGAAATCCCAACTATTCTCGTTAATTTAAACCATGTCTCCTCGAAGAGGAGGGAATTTGCCAATTACAAATACAGGTAAAATGAGTTATATTGCTTTACTTAAAAATAAGAAACGAGGGAAGAAATCGGTTACTGTCTGTCCTGCAAAGGGAATGACGGATGTTCAGAGGGTGTTTTGGAACCAATCCCATGATGCACAGCAATGTGCCTATACCGTACTGTCCTAAACCAATGTCAGTACTTAGGGATACAAAGTTTTCCAAAAGTTTAAAGGAAATATGTCATGATGCTGAATATTTGGAAAATTTGGTATGGATGGAAAGCTTAAGTAACGTAGCTTACATATAAATCAAAATCAAGTTGAAAATTGTCCACCTTTGTATGAGTATTTTGCCCTTTAATTTTCCGCCTCAATCGCTTACTCGAAAACGATTCCGACAAATCCCCATCGCAGGCAACTTGTGACGTCAAGTGATGACCTTCCATAATTTACGTCGTTGTGACCACATATCGCATTGTGGCCATTTTCCTATAACTGCGATCGATGTTTTTTTATATCAATAATAATTAAAACATAACGAAATGAAAACAAGAATGTCATTCTGTAACTTATTTTCAAATATTTTATTATTACTTTAATTTAAGCTCAATATTACAGTGTCAGCAATCCATTCGAGTCAACACGATGTTTTGGTCTCCACTTTGACGTCACGAGGAGAGCAAAATTGGGCGATTTTTGATCATGAAGCCGTGGCGAAAATCCGCCCGTTTTCTTCGTATGTCAAAACGGCAAAATTAAATGCCTCTATTTTGTTACGTTTTAATTCAAATTGTATTATTATTTTTTCGGGAATTCGTTGATGTGTGTTTACATTATTTTTTATGAATGTAAGTCAAACTGAGCTGACAAAATATTGCATATTCTCCTTTTAGAACCACAAGACATTTAATAAATATGCAAAAAAAATCCCTAAGTACTAACGCTTTGTGGGCTCAAAATGAGCGTTAAAGTCGAGGTTTTTTGTGTTACGAATCGGATTTTATGTGATCACATGACCCTAAATTGATGGTGAAATTTCCGCAAAATGCGTGCATTCGTGGATGACTCAAAACCCCTTGGACGGATGTGGAGTCTTTTCCATGACGTCTATGAACCTATTAAAACCATATTCGGACTGAACAAACAACTCCTTATTCATCCATATATAGTCAGTCAAGATGTCAAGGATACAAATGCAGTCCGGCCTACAAATACACCCGACCCTGCACTCGTTAAGAGGTTGGAAGCGGTGATTCGTTTAAAGGGATCCGCTACAAAGCTGAATTTTTTTTTCTTAGTTAACAAGCACACTCTAGAGTCCTTGCGTTTTTCTAACAACGATTGAGCGGAGGCTTGAAGCAAGAAAGGGAAAATGCTCGAACATTGTGAAAATGAAATTATACAAAAAAGGCCAAATTGGTAAAATGTACCCCGAAAGGCGTCTTTTTCTTGCAATGTCAAAGGGACCATTTTAGAGGGTGAAAGTGCACCTTTCCGCGTTACCCATATTGGTTTTCCCACCGACTGATGGGGATAAGCAGCGATTTGCTGGATCGAAAACATCGATAAATAAAATTCACCAAAATTGATTTTTTAGTTTTTTTGTTTTTTTTTAATGGCATAGATGTGCTAACATACCCTGCGAGTAGTTGACCTTGAAAACGCGTTTATTTGAAGACATGGCCGTTACTTTTATCATACGTGCGTAAAAAAATCCTACCAAGTCAAAAAGCTTTCCTTTGGTGAATGTCCCAGATCTTAAGTTGTGATATTGTGTCAGCTAACACCGTACCAGTTAACCTCAAACCCAGGCCCCCCCAATAATTACACTCGACTTTACTGTTTTTTTAATAAAAGGTCCGAAAATTAGAGAAAAATTTTGACAAGAAAGTCCACTCTTTTATTGATAAAATGTTCAAAAAGTCCAAAAAAAGCTCCATTTTAGGGGGGTTTAGGTCCACTTCACAAAAACAGGTCCAGTTTTCGGAAAAAAACCTACATTTTCAAAGTCCCGCTACCCCCCCCCCCCCCAATAATCCTGTGTCGGCCCTGAATAAACACAAACATATTTGATCTTTGTTTCTCTATGGTGAAATCCCAACAATCAGCTCCAGGTGTTAGATTTGAGAAGCCATTTCACTGTACTTTTGTGGGGGAGACGGTATTATGATAAATGCGAGCTAATATGTAATAAATTTAATAAAGCAAATTAAAGAAGATATTTTGCGTGCATGTCTTTCGGTGCAAACGCTCCAGACAATGAAAAGGAAGTATTTCCCGCCATGTTTTGTGGTGGATGAATTCTAAAGTGTCATAGAACCTATATGTGTGAAATTGACTTATTTAAAAAACATATTGGTGGACGTGAGTTTATTGCAGCCATTGGAAAACGTGTATGCGAAGTAAAAAATAATGAAGAACTCCGTAGTTAGTAGTCCTATTTAAAATATCAACCAAATTGTTTTACGGGACATATACTGTAAAAATTTACCGTTTGTTGTAAAATAGATTAAGTCAAACTCTAAAAAAATACAGTGAATGTGAATGGAAACCAGTAAAAGCTGCCATTTTTCGGTCTGTTGGCGGAATTCCCACCAGGGTTGCCTGTGAAATTTACAGTTTTTTTTTTTTAATTATCAATTCTAATTTCCATTTTGGTCTAATATTTAAATTCATGATGTAGGCGCGACCTATAATCTTGTTTGATACTGCATTAAAATTCTAATAAAAGCTACACTTTATCGTAGACTGGAAATTGGATAAAATTTTATAGTATTTTGTACATCCCAATAACATGCTGTCGTTTTTTAGCATTTCCAATGTTTTTTAAAACTTAAAATTGCCTGTATTTTATAAAGTAAAAAAGATATCAAATTTAAAATCTTTAATAAGCCTACTTAAGCTATTTTTTCACATAGTAAAATAAGCCGGTGTCAAACTGACCTGCTCGCAGATTCAAACAATTTCAATGACCTACTTCTTACCAGGGGGCGTCCTATTTTAATGGGGGTGGTGCCAGTTGATTCTCTGTTGCCGACAAACCATGGTCCGGATTCAGAATTATCAAATTTTCGACACAAATCGTCCTTCTGCTCGTCACGAAACCAACACACATAGAGGAGAGGGGTGCAGAAAATCAGCCCTCAAAAATGTCCTTTTGCAGACATTAATACGGCGACAAGTGAACAAAAGTTTGTAAATGGGGGTCTCCCCCCCCCCCCCCCCGGGCGGCCCTGATTCATTCAAGAGCTAAAATTTTTAGAAAGTTGGAGTATTAGATTTTAGCGATATCAAACATTTATTTGCGTTCATCGACTCAGCACCAAACCGCAACGATTTTTATGCGACACCACTTGACTGTGCAAACTCATCAATAGCGATCTTTATGCAACCTGCTGTCTTTACGCGTACGTGACTTGATGCGTGTCAAATTTTCGTCCTTTTTCATAAGTTTTTTTAATAGTATAAAATGTAAATCGGTAACACCATTTTTTTCTTAATTTTTTGGCATTTGAAGTCCTGCACATTTAGCCCGTAACATATGTGGAAATTAAAATTCATCGACATTTTTTGCTAATTGGGTTTTAAGCACTTATTGTGTCACTTCCCCGAAGTGGGTTACCTCTTTTTATTTTATACCTTTGAATGTACTATATATCGCTTTGGAAACTATATGATGCAAATTTTGAGCCTACGTCCCACACGTCATCGCAAGCCATAAAAGGCCATAACGTATTGCCGCAACGCGTTAAGAAAGTCACAACGCGTTGCGACATTTCGGCAACGCGTTGCGGTAGAACATCAATAAAATTTTGCTGTGACGTATTTCAAAAAGAGACCCAACAACGCGTTTTTTGCTAGATACTTTGCAACGCGTTGCAAACCTTCACAACGCGTTGCGAGCTTCAAACACCGCGTTGCAAGCTTCACACGCGTTGTGAAGGACACAAGCCCATATGGGTCATAACTTATTGCCGCAACGCTTGTGAGAAAGTCCAACGCGTTGCGCATTTTTTTTTTTTCGGCAAGTGCCTTGCGACAATTCGGCAACGCGTTTGCTGGTGTCGGCCAATCAAATCCATGAATTTCTTTCGCAACGCGTTGCTACTTTCTCGCCACGCTCAACGCGTTGCGGCAATACTTATGGCCTTATGGCTGCCATACACGTCCATGCAGCTTCATGAACATATTAAAACCCAAACTTTCCAAATCAAGCAACATAAGAGCTTTGAAATGCCATTGTTAATGATATTCAGTAGGACGCCAGTGGGCATTACTTCCGGAATATTTTTACGGGTTTGACCTCGATATCGACTTCACAATTTTCAATCCAAGCGCTCAGAATTACGAGCCCGAGTCCTCGAAGAAACTAAATAATTGATAATGAAATTTTTCTGGTCTATGTTATTACCCCGGTGTGTTAGCAGTATAATATGTGGATTTAAAGTACAAATACACTCAATCTTTATGAACTCCGTAAGGGAAAAGGGACGATGGACGCTGAAAATACTTAACTATTTTGACATAAATCATGGTTATGAAGTACAACAAAGGTTCATCATCTAGGTCTTTGAAAGTCCGCCGCCGTCGGAAATTACTACAGCATTACATTGCTCAAAAACAAAAAAAAAAAAAAAAAAAAAAAAAAACAAAAAAAAAAAACAAAAAAAAAAAAAAAAAAAAAAAAAAAAAAAAAAAAAAAAAAAAAAAAAAAAAAAAAAAAACCCCCACCCCCCCCCACCCCCCCCCCCTCCCTGGGAGTTCCTCCCTCCCTCGCGTGCTCCTGCTGCTGTTGAAGCTGCCTGGACCTTGGATTGTACGATATCTTCTGCCCAAATCTACATCACAACAGCAACTCATACAATACCAACACTACATGACTCTTTACACAAACTGAAATTGATCCAGTCAAATCTTGACCACTACTCTACTTTGTCCCTTACTTATCCAATAATAGTATTGTTCTCATGATCTGTATTATCTGTCACAAAATGTATACGACCGCTTTATATACAATCAGCGGTTTTTCATTATCGCTACAACTCCAACACCCTTCCAAACTCATTTTCAAATATTTCTCCACACACCGTTGCATTACACACTGTAAGTCAATTCTACCACCGATGGCACTTGAACTCAGCAAACCCAGACCGTCCGCTCTGTTTTCACTTGCAAATCGATGTGCAAAAAGAGAACTTAACATCACTCTAGATGGAGAAAAACTGTCACATGACCCAACACCGACGTACCTTGTCGTCACAATAAACCGCAGCCTTACTTCAATCAACACACCAAGGCAGCCGCTGCCAAGACGCAGTCTCGTGTCAACCTCCTCAGAAGCTCGCAGGAACTGGATGGGTGCATCTTTTGACACCTACATACATCACCTTTGCCTTGGCATATACGCTGAATACGCTGCACCAGTATGGGAGTCACAGTGTACATTCACACAAGATTGGTGTCGTTCTGGGTGATGCAATGAGACTTTGTTACGGGTGCCTTTTGGGGACGCCTGTAGAATATCTTCCAATTCGGTCTGGCATAGCTTCTGCAACCTTAGGAGGAACCTTCAGACTATCAAGCTCGCCAAGAAAGTTGATGAACCTGGTAGCCTCATCCCCCCACCAACAACCCTTTGAGATCAGAGAAATTCCACGAATCACTTTGCACCCAATCCTGACCTACTGCAGTCACAGTATCCCTATCGATCCTCCTGGATCACTGACAGATGGTATGAGCATGGTCATCCTCTACTTTGAACCCTAAGCAGTTTGTGGACAGCCCATCTGGCAAGCCCAAATGCTGTGACCTTGATCGGAAACAGGGTCAACCTCAACAGACTCAAACTGGCGTTGGTCTTACAAAGGACTCCTTCACAAGATCGGAGTAGAACTTTCACCAAACTGGAATTGTGAAGAGCCCACAAACCATTAGCCACATCATACATGACTGTGAGGTCTACAAGTCCAAGATGAATTCAAGGTCTGATCACCCTGGGATATGAAACTTCAGCTGGTTAAAGACGGATTCTCACTGTGATTTTGGGACTTGCACGCACGAACGACGAACGCATACAACAGATATAACACAGAAATGCATTACAACTACCTACAACAACCTAAACCCTCATCAAAAACACTCAGTAAAATACCCTGGTGCAAATAATGAATGCACTATACGGACGCCTCATATGCTCAAAGACCAATAAGTGCTCTTAATCCTTAAGCTAAAACATGAATTGTTTTAAAAATATTCAAATTAAGATATACTTTGATACATTCGTCTTATTAACTATTTCTTATAAAACCTTTATCCGGTCATTTCTGTTGAAGTCACTCATAATTGCAAATACCTTTTCATCCTTGCATTCGTCATTTTCTTGACGGGCTCATATGTCACATGTTCTTTTTGCCCCTCCCTTCCAGTTTCTAAACTTCAAAGGTTGAGTGCTTCAATTGGATTATAGAAACTCGTCTGCTGCCGACGCAATGAACGGTGCTCGACTCATTACCTTTACCCTATTAGCACGTCCCACTATTGATATGGAAATAAACTGTGATCGGTCGAATGCTTATTACTGGAAAACCGGATCGAACTAATCACACTGAAAAATACACTGAACACCCCCGCTGAAACCAATTTTCAAGAGTTACTTTTTTCTTTTATGGTCTGGCGATTGTGTCAGTGGCGTTACTACTCTGGTCTTTTCAGTGGTCGTAGTTTTCATTCATATGAATCTTGTTTAAAAATATTGTCAAGTCCTCGTCTTGTCCTGTTTTAATTAACCTTAAGGTGGACCTATCTTAAAGTTTTTTATTTTAAACAATATTAATTGAATTCTGTACAGTGTAAGTGGGGCCATGCGCAAGTCGCATTTGACTTATTGCGGCCTCTCCTGGCATTTTGAATTTGCCGTATAAAGCCTGAATTTAAAAACCACCATTTATCGCTTTATATTTCTTTAAGGAATTTTAGCCTTATGTAATGTATTGACTGAATGAAATGCTAATAAACTTATTTTGAATTTGAATGAAAGTCCGTCCACCCCCTCCGTTTTAATATACTTTGCACATCTGAATTTGGTTTCTAATAGCTCATTATTCACATATTGATTTTGTCATATCCACAGAATCATCCATCCACGGCGTGACAGCGACACCAATGGATATAAGATACGAATATTCTTCACACCATATTGTTAGTATCCGCAGTACACTTGTGTTTCATCCAACTATTATTCACACGTCACTACTTTAAAGAACAAACATTAAACTTTTTTCTAAGTTCGGTTACCGAGCCTATGGATTTTTTAAGGTAACAGAAATACCCTATGAAAAGTTCCATTTGAACAAAAACCAATTGAAATACTAAAATGAATCACCACACAGCTAACACCACTTTTCTAGGCGTTGTCATTGACCAACATACGACACCATCCCTCCAAGATCACAAAACAAGTGTGTAGAAGTATCGATTTTTTTTAAAAGATCAAACACACCTGCCACCTCTTGTCCGGTTCACACTATCAACTCACATTCTTCATATAATATATATATATAGATATATATAGATATATATATAAATTTCAAATATAGACCTCTGGAAAGGCCACCGTTACTCTGAGTTTGACGGTATACCCCACTTACGATCACTGAGTACACGATCTTCAGACGGATGAATGACTCATCACAGTCGTGTCTTAACCAGTAGACATGTATGTAATACATTCCATGGTGGTCACGACTGAGCCATTTCCAGCACTTGTCGGTACTTTTCCAAATAGTCGGAGTGCTCAACCCTACGAGTAGTGGGGGCGAATAAACATCATAGTAAACAGTATTATTTACATGTGACATCTTGGAATTAAGAGTGCTCCATCCCATTACAAGAAGAGCGTAATAAATTACAAAGTATAAGACCTCTGGAAAGGCAACCGTACTCTGAGTTTCACTGTATAACCCTTCACTTACGATGCACTGGGTACCGATCTGCAGACGGATGATGACTCACAGTTCGTGTCTTAACCAGTCGAACATTTATGTATATACATGCCATGTTTCACACTGAGGCTTTCCAAGCACATTGTCTGTATTTTCCAAATAGTCGAGATGCGCAACCACTACGAGTAGTGGGGCGTAATATAACATCATAGTAAGCAGTATTTTTACAGTAACGGTTGCCTTTCCAGAGGTCTAATACTTTGTATTTATTTAAACGCTCTCCTGTAATGGGATTGAGCACTCTTATTCCAAGATAAGTCCACCTGTAAAAATACTGTTTACTATGATGTTATATTACGGTTACGCCCCCACTACTCGAGTCGGTTGAGCACTCTCGACTTATTGGAAAAGTACCTACAAGTGCTGGAAATGCCTCAGTCGTGGCACCATGGCATGTATTCTACCGTCTATGGTTAAGACACGACTGTGAATCATCATCCGTCTGAAATCGGTACCCAGTGATCGTAATGAGGGTATACGTGAAACTCATAGTAATCGTCGCCTTTCCAGAGGTCTATACTTTATAATTTTCTTTAAACGTCTCCTCCTGTAATGGGATTGAGCATCTCTTAATTCCAAAGAGAGTCCCCTTACATAAAACTGTTTACTATGATGTTATATTTACGTACTCCCCCACTACTCGTATGGTTTAGCACTCCCTCGACTGATTTGGAAAAAGTACGCCAAGTGCGAAAAAATGCCTCCTTTCGTGACACAGGGCATGTTATGACTCACATGTCTACTGGTTAAGCCACGACTGTGAGTCATCAACCGTCTGAAGATCGGATACCCTTTGATCGTAAGTGAGGGTATACACCGTGAAACTCAGAGTAACGTTTGCCTTTCCAGAGGTCTAGATACTTTGTAAGTTGATTTTAACGCTCTCCCCCCCTGTATGGGATTGAGCACTCTTAATTCAAAATAGTACCTGTAAATCATACTGTTTACTATGATGTTATATTGACGCCCCCACTCTCGGGTGGTTGAGCACTCTCGACTATTTGGAAAAGTACAGACAAGGGCTGGAAATGCCTCAGTCGTGACCCATGGCAATGTATATACATACATGTCTACTGGTTAAGACACACTGGGAGTCATCATCCGTCTGAAGATCGGTAACCAGTGATCGTAAGTGAGGTAACCGTGAAACTCTGAGTACGGTTGCCTTTCCAGAGGTCTATACTTGTAATTTATTTTAACGCTCTCCTGTATGGGATTGAGCACTCTTAATTCTACAAAGATAGTCACCTGTATAATACTGTTACTATGATGTTATATTACGCCCCCCACTCTCGTAGTGTTGAGCACTCTCGACTAGTGGAAAAGTCACAGACAAGTCTGGAAATGCCTCAGTCGTGACAACCAAATGCAATGTTATATACATACTGTCTACTGGTTAAGACACCACTGTGAGTCATCATCCGTCTAGATCGGTACCCAGTGATCGTAAGTGAGGGTTATACCGTGAAACTCAGCAGTAACTGTTTCCTTTCCAGAGGGTCTATCCGTTGTAATTTATTTAACCGCTCTTCCTTTAAGGGGATTGGCACTCTATTCCCCAAGATAGTCACCTGTAAATAATTACTGTTTACTATGATTTATGATTCGATTCGCCCCCACTACTCGTAGTTGTTGAGCACTCTCGCACATTTTGGAAAAGTACGACCAGTGCGGGAAATGCCTCAGTCGTGAAACCATGGCATGTATATACAGACATGTTCTACCTGGTTAAAACACGACTGTGAGTCATCATTCATCCGTCTGAAGATCGGTTACCCTATCGAGTGAGGGTATACCGTGGAAACTCAGAGTAACGTTGGCCTTTCCATAGGTCTAATACTTTGTAATTTATTTTACGTCTCTCTGTAATGGGATTGAGCACTTTATTCCCAAATTCCACCTGTAAATAATACTGTTTACTAGGATGTTATATTACGCCCCCGCCCCTACTCGTAGTGTGAGCACTCTCGACTATTTGGAAAAGTACAGACAAGTGCTCGAAATGCCTCAGTCGTGACACCAGGGCATGTATATACATACCTGTCTACTGGTTAAGACACCACTGTGAGTCATCATCCGTCTGAAATCGGTACCCAGTGATCGTAAGTTGAGGGTATACCTTGACACTCGGTACGTTGACTTTCCCAGACGGTCTAATACTTTGTAATTTATTTTACGCTCTCCTGATGGCATTGAGCCTCCTTTTGTTTTTAATTTCCAAAATAGTCACCTGTAAAAATACTGTTTACTATGATGTTTATATATATATATATATATATAGTAGTGTGTGCCTGTTCTCTTTTAACCCATACCAAGCATTTAGTTCACAAGTTAAACTAGTTCACATATAGGCAGAATGTAAATAATTCAAACAGCAATATTCATATATCGTTTTACACCTTCCGAAAAAATGTATTTTAATTGCATGCAATACACTTCTCTATACCAGATAAGACTTTTAATCATTACTTGCATAGTATTTGTACAGGATAAATACATCATTTCCAATTTCTTGCATAGACCGTATCCGCTGTCATACCTTCCTTTTTCCTACATATAGCCTAGTAGGAGGCCCCCTTCCGTTTGCACTATTCGACTTTATATTCAGGGCGGTTGTCCTCCTACTCGTGTTTTCTGGCCAAAATTGATTTTTCAGTTTTATAGATATACGGACAAAAGTCCTTACCAATGTTCCCTCATCATAAGGATCAGCAAGTATAATTTGGCCTATTTGGGATGGATCCGTTTCAGGAGTTATTAGCACAAAGGTCAAAGGTCATATTTTGATCTACAGGGGTCAAAAAGTAAACGATGCACGGATTTGATGAAATGGTCCCTCAAATTGATCTTTTTAACAACGTATTCATATTGAAATAGTTTTATTTATCCAGATTAACAGGCGGCCTCATGTGGTAAATGCACCAAATCCTTGATATTTTTCGTATTGCATGAACAAACAGTAGATAACTAATTACGTCGATTATAATTGAGTATGATATTGTCATTATCTATATTATAAAAAAGGTGCAAAATAGGAAATGTTTAAAAAAAAAAAAAAAAAACTTGAACTTAAACTTCTTTCATAAGAGAGAATTACAGCTTGTGTCTGGCCAATACGTTTACTAATTTAGGGAGAAATACTTAACGTAGCACGTACGAATCAATGTAAAGGCATCTCGGTGACCACCTGCGATGTCATTAGCCTTGGTTCAGAGGTACTCACCTTGAAATACTACAGACGTGACAAATCACTCTGGCCTCCAGTTTTGAGGAAAGTGTTACGGTTAGTAATCTTGTACGAGTACCTGGGGCTCCCGCTTGGGCTATTCCAGACACCCCCAAAGCGGATAATTTCTAAATTCGAAATGACCGATCATGGCATTTGTCCATCGTCAGCTTTGGGTGTTTGTGACAACGAAAACGACGAAGCAAAGAAAAACAGCCTACTGAGTGATAGTATTCTTTGGAATGGGACTGTTCCTTGTCTGTGGTGCTGTTCCACCACTGATCTATATTAAAATGGATTGGAAACCTGGGCTTTGAAATTGAGGCACTGACGGCCATATTGGTCATCCAAAAAATGCCCAAGCAGGTGGTTAAAAGCCGGTATTTACACAAATTGTCCCATTAAAATGTGGATAAGCGACATAACAGGCTAACATGAATCAAGCCAAGTCTCATTGCTTGTTTAAAGTTGCGCGCGTAGGATAGTCTTGGTCAAGACGCTTGGCTTTAATTATTTCACCCAGCAAATGTTGAAATCATAGCCTATTACTGGTATTATAATCCAACTCGGCTGAAAATCCCACCAACCAACAATGGCAGTGGGCAGGGTGCTTCCTCGATACGGTCTTCAATTGTTATTCGGTAACGTTGAAACGCAATTGAAAGACGAGTGACTTTGCACTTTCAGACGAAATTTTTCCTGCTTTGGCGAAGCTGTCTTGGCCGGTGTTGTATTTCCGGGTTAATGTATACATCAGAAAATATTTCTTGAAATATTTTCAAGATTTTTTTTCCGAGATTGTGGAAAAGGTCTTCGCGGGGGGGGGGGGTGATTTCCATATACGAGCAACAAGGAATTATTCAAGTTTTAATAGCCAATCAAAGATGCGATGCAATGACGTAATACTAATGGTTATAGATTAATTATTCATGAAGCGTGACCTTGTACATGCACACACGCAAATAAACCGATACTGACCAGTCCACAGGATCCGGTCAATGGCATCACACGTGTACACACGATAGGAATATTTTCTCGACAAAAACCTCTACTATAAATAGCCATGAATATCCATATTCTTCTCCGGCTATACTCATGATTGACAACATGACGCGACATCGTTTATCCAATGAGTAGGCTACAAGCTACTGTGCTTCATTTGCATAATTGGTTCGTCCCATCAAGTGTATGAAATACAAAATAAGGACGCTCAGGCACCGGCCTCGCGTGAGCGATTCCTGAAGTTAGCAATCGCTATAGCTATTATTCGTGTATATAAAATGGAAGGTATGAAATAGTTTCTGAGACATTTTTCTATTACCTGAATATATACAAGTTCACAAGGGCGCCGGACTAGGCTAGGCCCGGGGGAAGGGGGGAGTAGATTTTGCATGGGCAACGGGCTAAGGCCCTGCGTGGGGTAGATTTCTTAGACCATTTTTCTATATGCCATATGTATGGTTTAAAGACTAAAGGGCGCGGGGGGGAGGGCGGGGGGCGTTGGATCAAATACCAATGACATACACGAGGGATGTACCTCGAAACTACTGAGCGTTCTTGAACGAGACTTGCGTATGGGATTGGTGCATGTCTCTAAAACGGGCCCAGGGATACAACTTCTGTTAATCAGGTGTCTCTGGAATGCTATTGTGATTTCGGTAGACCAAGATGCCCGCCCGTAGCTTCATCTAATCGTACAATTACCGTTTTGTAGCCAATACATGTATATAAATCAGTGTGTTCCACACCACACATATCGTATTACTGATCTGCTTCCAGCTAGCCCCATTTCCTGTTAAAAGTAAGCAAATAAAATTGAAAATATTGGCTTTTTACGATTGGTTGCATTGTGGAATGTGGAAATTTGTTAGTACAAAACTCCATTTTGTGAATCTTCGTTTTAGACATTCTAAGAAAATTCATGGATGGATGAGACTTGTTTTGACATCTTGTACATGATACAGCATCTTTTTTTATAATCAGGTTTCTGAAAATAGTTTATAATACGGGGCCTTAATGTTTGAAACTTTGCTAGAAAACCCTTTATGTCGGCTTCCAGAAGGCTAATTCTAACGAATGATCACTACTTTTTTATCAAAAAAAAAGTTATTCTGAAATAGCATTTGGGACGTACAAGTTGTAAACTTTCATTGACTTCTAAATTCACTTTTTTATGTTATTGTTTCACTTTCAGATAATCAAGGAACCTACGTTTTGAAAATATCGGATCAGTAGTATTTCAACGCGAACCTCCGCCAACTGAACCGCCTTTATATAGTTGCTCCAATTGTGGGCTCATTGATAGCAGTTTATTATCTGTCTTGTCTTAGTTTGTTGATTAATAATTGTTCTATCAAAGAGACAAATAAGATTAAATTGCGAGAAGCCAAAATCCTCAATTCTTGGAAGATCCGTAAACTTCATAAGGTAAGTTTCCGTTCATGTGTACCCTTTACAAAAATTTTACAACAGGTGGCGATTCCCGTTTGATATTGTAAAGCCAGTCAGAATTGCAAGTGCATTACCATTGGTCAAGTGTGTAAATAGAATAATTGGTTTGTGTCAATATGCTATAGCGACTTATAACCATTTGAAAGAAAATTATTACCTAGTGAAATTTTTTAAAAAAGAGATCTTTGCTTTCGTTTATGTTTACGTGGACACTGACAGTTTGTTATTGTTCCTATCCCTTCCATAGTGAGGGTACATTTTTATTATAAAACTTGTTTTGAAAACGTACGCTTAAAAGGTGTTCTGTTTCATGCATAACTTTTAAGGCTGTAAAATTTGTTCCCGTGAGCCGGAAATACTTTTTTAAGGGTGATTTAAAACTTCATTGCCCCTAGGTTCATATGTGGTGTAGTGTCCTCATTATCTGTGCATATTAATGAAATTTGCATATTTGCTTCGCCGCCAGTTTGCGCTCCCCGCCAGGGGGATCTTGCAAATTGAGCGACGTATTTGTGACATTTGCGTAGTCCAAAACCAAAAACGCTAAGTTTGAAATAAAACGAACTACCGGCTTAGATCAGCTCTTCTTGATGAGCATGCAATGTGTCCCCTCTTTTGCAAATATGATACTACGTGTCAAGTGCCGTCCAAGTCTGAATGGAAGTGGAAGGGATCTCGGATCTTTCTTTTACTCCGATGTTCTTCGGTATATAATGATGAAGATAATCTGAGAACATTATTGGTTTAGCATGAAGGTAATTCAAATCAATATCCTTTGAACATGTGAATTCCACCCCGCAAACAAAACGCCTGTTGGGTCTTGAAGCCACTTTTCAGAAATCTGCTCCTAGATCTAAACGACACTGCTCTTCCTTTTTTGGCGTTCATCTTCAGGTTTGTTATTCTTTGAACGCGCGGTTCAAAGTTGATTGGTTCTCATTTTTCAACAAGCAAGGTTATAACTAACCTTTTTAAAATAGTTGAGTATCAATAAAGATCTCCTAAGCATCGACTCTGACTCGATTTTTTGGGACCATAAATTTGATAGCTTAAAAGTGGGGTAATATGGACCCCGGGACTATGGACCCTCTTATAACTTTGAACTGGGAGTAGGAGTGGTACCCCTCTATGGGTACTTGAAAGAACATCATTCACTACTCCTGTAATTTGGTTATTACGAACGGATGGATTGTCCTGAAAGCCAAAGGAAATATTAAATTTAAAATTTTCAACACGTTTTCTAATTATGTCATTGCGTGGTTAAAACAAACATCCTTTATTTTCTCTTGAGCCTCGGTGTGGAGGTTGTTACCATGGCAACATATAGTACTGACTTTACCCATGTATCAATACATATATCAAATTCCTATCTCGCATCTAAAATGGCTGGATACATTGTGTATGTGTGATCTGGTGGTAATATGGATCCCCTATATCCCCATGTAGAAACTTTATGGGACGGGGGCAATATGGACCATATGAGGTCAATATTACCCCGCCCTATTGCAAGGACGTGTTGTCCTCCTTGCCGGACGCATGTTTAATATGGACCTTTGCAAAAAAAGAGTTTGAAAGCCTATATCTTCCATTTGGTTAGAGATGAATTAATATCTTTTGGTCTGTTCCAACCCATGAACCAAAGCTATCATTGATAATGAAAAGTTATTCAAAGAATAAAATAAATTCCTGACAATTATGATCTTGCTTACGGGATCCATATTACCCCCACTTTACCCTATAAAGATGCAGATCTGTAAGGAACTTCACCTTTTGTGTGTAAATCTAGATATTGTCAAGCTTTGTATCCAAATTTGAAGCATAGGTGGTAAATACCAGACCGGTAACTATCAATTTTAGTGGGTTACCTCCTTGTTTTATGTTTGTTTGATTGTTAAATTATTTTAATCATTGTTTTATAAAACTGATCGAGGTGTCAGTGAAGCGAAACTGAGATCTGCCCACCTATAAAACTCTCCGATAATGTAACAATAGAAATGAAAATTGATGTCGATTCAATTCACCCAGCTAGAGTTTGGAAGAACTCTAGGAAAAGGTAATAGACGGTAAAGTCAACGGACTTCATAAAAAGTATCATCATCAGTCGAGAGAATTTCCAAAATGAATCCATTTCATGTACACTGCACTGAAAGCATTAAAAACTGAAGGCATTTTGATTCTTCGTTCTTGTACATGTAGTACAGGAGAAACAATCGACATTGTTGTATGGATATGATACAAATAATTATATGTAGCTTGAGGAGAAAAATTAAAGTTGCATTTTGTGAACCTGTCACTTCCTTTTTGTTTATAGTTCAACAAAAAGATACCTCAGAAAAGGTTATTTTTCTAAAGTTTCAGTTGGTTCTGACGGTGCGTTTTGATATGATGACAATTTTGGTCAAAGTCAGTGTAGGGGGAGGTCGAAACTCTGAGAGATTTTTGTAGCGAGTTGGTCCCTTTAGCTGGTAGTCCCGGTACTTATCTATCGATATGCGTCTAGACATATTTCCTTTCATCATTATTATTGTGTTTCATTCGTTTGTACTGCCCACTATTTTTGCGAAAGTGGCCTCAGGCCACTTCCGCATTTTTTTTTGTGAAATAGTGTGGTTCTCTTTAGCTAATAGTACCCGACTTTTAAGTATGTCCCTAACGTTCCTTAACTGCATTTTTTTTTTGCCAATTTTCAAAAATCATGAGGCCGGCCCTGCATTATTTTGAAAATAATCAGCCTTTTTGATGATCAGAGGATTGTAGTCATTTTTTATATTATCATTGTATGTCTTGTGTTGTATGATAATCGCATATCTATATTAAATTATAAAAAAAGATTATGTTAATCTGTATATTAAAAAGACACAAGTTCAAGCTCCATGACCAATTATTAGCCTGTAGCTGTTGACTGGGTTTTAACGACTTTTTTTTGTCTTTTGTTTTCAGTCTCTCTCATACATTGATATAAATACCGTAGTGTTACTGTGGGTTAGATACGGAAACGCAATTATTACAATTGGATTACGCTTTCGTGTTCAATACAAAAAGAGGTAATGCCAAAAGTAATGATACCTCGGTAGATTATGCGAGACTGAATTATCTCTTGCTGATAGACTCATACGGATCGAATATAGCAAGGGCATCTGGTGGTTTTATTTAAAAGAAAAATAGTTAGCCATCAGTAATTCAGTTTCATTTATTTCACCTTGATCAATTAATACTACAAAATGATATTAGCGGTAGGGTGACCAAGCAGAGCAAAGACGAAGAATAATTGGCCACCTTTATTTGCCATTTGTTTCTTTACGACGATATGCAAAGATAAAACGGCTCTCAAAACAGACCATCGCGAATATAATCGTCTTTTTTTGGAGGTATCAGAAATAGCAAGCTCAACCACATATCCAGACGACAGAGTGTTATATTCGCGTATGGTCTATCTCTCGCCCTTTATCTAAAGGGCTTATATAATGGCAGTTGTAGTCTGGCGTAGATTCAAGCTTCTTTGTTACTGGGTTGTCGAAAGTTTGTAAACGGGTCTGCGGGTTTATATGCCTGCGACTACAGCATTCTCAAATGGTATGAGGGTTTTCGAACTTTTTAAAGGAGGGTAACCAAGTTATTGTTTTCATAAAAATGAAAATTCTTATATTCATTATAATAACCGTTTGATGAGCGCATACCAGTAAGGAAAACAGTGTTTGTAACAGGCGATAAAAGTTGTGCGCCAGTACTGCAATGCAGTAATTTAATTCTGCCGTTCGATATTGTGTATTTCAATAGGTGAATTCAAATCGCCAATCGGTGGCTTCAGTATTGTGTTGTGTTCTAAAGACGATTGTTATCTTGATTGCGATACTGCTCCGTGGGTGATTTTTCACAATGCATAGATCATCACCTGCGGACGTCCCTGTGGGTCTCGTTTTTGAGAATTTGTTATACTCGGAATGTACTTGTTTATTCGGCAATTGATTCTCCATTTCGTGTGCCCAATTACTGTGATCTGGTTTTGATACACGTTCTACAGCATTTGGTCTAATAATCTAAATCCGAGTAGTTCTGCTTCGGAACATTCGGTGTTTGGATCAGATCATCAAGAATTATTAGTGCAGTTTTGTCAGTTTCCATTCCAAATAAAATGCTTCGCGGATCAGGCAGATGGAGAACCATATTACTGAATCAGTGATCAATGGAACATTATTATACGGACAATATCACATCGGAGGGAGTAGATCAAAGCGGTTGTTCACGCAGCTCATAGTAAACAACGTATCTGTTAGTTCGTTGAACCACCGTGGAATGCGTAAAGGTGGTGCCAGTAGCAGCCAAAATTGGCGCGATCGCAGCCATACGCTTACCGTGAGTCAGGCGTATTAAGGGTAAGGACTGCGTCATGATCAGCACCCGAGTTTCAACTTAAAGGGCAAGGCCTCGCGACTTAGCCAAATGTAAAAACAGTACGTTGCAAGGACAATAACACCTGGGTCAATATTCGGCCACCAATACCTATAGCGATGCCTCAGCTAGTGCAAGTCATGCCATCAATGCAAGTAATTCGGTTTTCGGACTGCATGTAATGAACCAGTTGCCAACGTGACACTAAATTCGAGCGTTGTTTATGGTCAAATTTACGTCAGGTTTTCGGATATTGCAACAAAGCAATTATCATCAGTTTGTGCTCTTCGTTCAATGTTATCAAATCTTTAGGTAAAGAATAGTGGAAGGGGAGTAAAATTGATTCGGCATCACTGTTGAAGCAATAATAGATCAATGATCCTGTGGATATGAAATTGTAGTTGATGAGCAGGAGTCATATATTTGAAAGGCGAACAAGCCCAAAAATAAAAAGTCAAATGTTTGCATGAACTGTAGCTTTTTGTTTATTCTTTTGCGCATTTTTTACCTACTTTTTCAAATAGCAGTGTGGCAGGAGTATTCATGCAGTTTATATCCTCAAAAATCTATATGTGTGATAATTTATGAACGTCTGTGCAATTTTAGTCATATGGACATGTTACTCAATAAGCAAAGGCCCATCGGAAACCTGTACGTACATTACAAAAAAATAATTGGTGTTCAAATGGGTTGAAATACCGGGCAATAGATCAAAGGTTCATGTGAAATTTTAAAGGTGATTTGAATGGTTAACAGGCG
Source organism: Ophioderma brevispina (assembly GCA_023653785.1). Classification (NCBI taxonomy): domain Eukaryota; kingdom Metazoa; phylum Echinodermata; class Ophiuroidea; order Amphilepidida; family Ophiodermatidae; genus Ophioderma; species Ophioderma brevispina. The sequence goes on from JAMKCH010005028.1 coordinate 29,295, forward strand.
TCTTTAAATCGTTAGGAGTGCATTGAATTAACGTATGCTTAAACGTTGGCACCACATACAGCAAGTCGTGGGCGATATCAATAATATAAATAGATTCCTTAAAAAGGAAAGGGTGTGTCAAGTGGAACTATCCATGAAAACTGCGCAATGAAATTCGTGGTACATGCAAATGCAACATTCATGGGGTCAATAATTGTGGTTCAAATATAGTGTCCAAAAGGGCACAGGAGTATGTGTTTGTTATATAATTAATAATAAAGGGAAAATGGCAACATCGAGGCCATGTTGCAAATCAAAAAAACTCAAACCAAATTACAGGACACAATGAGTGGCAAGTGAAGATCTTTCATGGTTCCCATGCCCAATCAAATGGAACCATGAAGAGAAGTGGTAATTCTGGGTTAACCAATATCACCTATGCAAAATTAAATCCAGTATTAGTAGCCCCACTGAGATTTAACCCGGTGTGTGAAAGCAGATAAGTCCGGCGGGAGCCACAGTCCTGGGCTCCAGAGACGATAAAAAAACCGGAAAGTAAAGCGTGAAAACTATTTGTTGCTGATGAGTCAACTGAATCGTTTGATCTATTGTTCACTATTGTCCCCGGACTATGAGTACCGCCGGGACTATAATCTACACCGGGATCCTTGTGTCAAAAGGCAAGTTCCCTAACCAATATTAGTCCCCGCCCCCGTCTCTCTTGCATTTTAATCCCCATTATGTTGCAGAGCTGTAGCAGTAGTAACAATTCAACCTACCCAGATTGAAGGGCTGAAAAATGTGTATTGTTTGTTGTTTTCCATTCGGATTCTAGGCGGCATCTGAGGGGGTCGTTGTGCAGAGGTTGATGAACTTAAGTCACTTACAGTTTTGCACATCATGGCTTGGAAAGTTTGTATAAGAATAAATTGGGAAGGATTGCGGGCCATTGACATCAAGGCCGTTTACCGTGGCTTATAGTTCACAATCAGGTTTAGTCGAGTTCGCCTGGCAAAAAGTTTTTGTTTATTCGACATCTCTGTCTTTTCCACAAGCCCAAACTAGGTAAAATGTTGGGATTGACAGGGATATGTGTACTGTCAACCTATAGAATTTGATGAAGCCAATGACACGTGATAAGACTAGGGGATATGGTGGCTATAAATTAAGGCAATTAGCTTTATCAGGTTAGCCAGTACACCGGGTGATTGAGTTATAGGAATCAAATTACAATCGCCATTACTATATATTTAAAGCGATTTCAATGGGGGCATATGTTCCCAGGGCACTTGGTGAGATTTTATCCTTTTTTGGATTAGGCTTCATTTCAAAGATCACCTTCTGCATGCCGTCAGCCATTCCGAGATGGCTTCATTTCATCGCGGAAATGGATGCTGGGGAAGGAAATCACAATCATGCCAGGCCTTGCTTGTTTTTCAGGATATCTTTAGAGTTTGGGTTTTCCATTAGCACCGGGTGAATGAGTTTATGTCCAGCCTCATTTTTCGCTATTAGGTCTCATAATCAATTCCGTGTTTCAAGACTGTTTTAAGTTGCCACAAGAATATGTAGGGATTAAAAGATAAGTTGGTTAATTAATGCGCAAAAAGCTAAGAAACTTTCTCTCGTGGAATTGCAATTGCTAACTGGTTCCTTATCATTCGTTTGCAGTGCAATCTCGCTAGGCAGGGCTTCCCTTCGGTGCTTGATTGACATAACGTGTGGCGCTAAACAGGCATGGTTCAAATTTCATTGTCCAAGGTGCAAGCTGACCTGCAAATGGCAAATGTGGCTTACAATTTTGCATTATTTTTTCAAATTCCTATAATTGGGGAAGATGACATTGAATTGTTCTCTGATGCATGCAAACGTGTTGGTTTTGGAGGATACCTAGGGGAAGTGGTTCCAAGGCAAATGAAAAAAATCAATCTTGTGCAAATCGTTCATTAGCATGGTTCGCGTTTTTTCCCTATTTTGGTGGCAGTAGTCTTGCGGGTGACATGTTGTGGGGAAAACGTATAATACTTAGATCAGATACCGGGGTATCATTATAATAATAAATAAACAATCTTCTAGCTCATTTTAAAGGTTGAGAAATTTAACCAATCTAGTTTTTCGCATACTTTTGAATTGGCATAGCCTGCTCATTTTTCTCCTATTGTTGCTTATATTGCGTTCAGGTTTTAGAACTTTGGGCTCACTCGTCAATCTCTTTGCATTAGTAGCATTTGCATTCCAGTGTTAGGGATTTAAGGGGAAGGTAGTAGACGCTAAACCTTCGACTGGCAGTAACGACCCAGTAAACTTTGACATTTTTAAACGCTCGGCTGGCCCAATTTTAACATCAATTTGAAATCGCATATGTGGCAACCGTGTTAATAGCAGTCGTTCTTGCTAGCCTTTTTTTGATTTATAATGTTGGGAATATACGTGTGCATCAAAGAAATGCGATGTCTCAAAATTTAGTGTCTGTTCTGGATATTTCATTTTGCGATTCAAATTTTATTCACGTGCTATCCGTTGTTCAAAAAAGGTTCAATTAGGCAATTCCCCCCTCAGGCACTAGATTGGATGTGTGTTTGAGACATGTATTTGTCCTGTACAGGCCATTGGAAACAATATTTGGTTATAAAAAAAGGTCACGTGTTCTTGTTCGGCTAATGTTTATTCTTTTGGTGGCGAGGTTTTGTCAAATTAAAATAGTTTCTGCGCTGGGTTTGCCACCTCAGGATTTTTATCCTTACTGCCTTCGAGTAGGTGCTTCGTCTTAAACTGCAAGAAGGGTGTGGGTGATGAGGCTAAAAATATGGGCCGTTGGAAAAATCTAATGTTTTCCAGTTATTTTAGGTGTTAACCATATATTTTCATCTTATTTTATTAGTTTCAATTACATGTCAGCATGGCTCTGCCTTTCTTTTCAGAAATGCAGGTTAAGTGTGAGCCTTTAGCAATTCTTACATTGCGCTTCGTGTGAAAAGATTAGACAAAAGGTTCTGACATATGTTCTGCAGCAAGCTGTAGAGTTAGGAATTATTTCTGTCTTTCCTTGATTTTTAAATATCTACAAGGTCATTTTGCAAGTATTGTTTTTGGTTAACTTTACTTGTAGGATACAGGGGAAGTGAAATAACGGGAATGGGTGATGTATGTTACGGACAGGCAAACAGGAAAAGGCTGTGAAACAACTCCAAGACGTTATGATTTTCTGGTCCAAATATTTTACCTTGGGAAATTCTAAAAGGTTGTAAGGAAACAGGGGTGGGAAGTCGTGTACAAAATTGATCTCAATGATAATGTTTCGTAAGTACTCAAAGAGATGGGTAACGCCACACGTTAATCAAGAACTCCTGGTTCAACCCCCATTTTTCGGTCGTTTTGGTTGGTGATGCTGTTTGGAATGATTTGGCATGCGTTATTCAAGGTGCTTTTGTTAAATTAAGGGCCCTGTTTTTCTTCAAATTCCCCTGTGGACTTTCAGCTTCCAACGCGGCTAGTGTTTGGGCTCTAAATTGTAAATCTTTAAAAAAAAAAAAGGTATAAATAAAATTTTTGTGCCAAAAATTTCTTTGGCGGAAAAATGCCTGGAAAGGTTGTAATATTTTGATGGTTATATTATTTCAAGCCATTAGGAATTTAGACAAAGTGTGGTGGTTAGGAAGAGAGAGAACTGCCTGGCCAAGTGTACGATCGATGGCAATTGATACCTGCGTTTGGTGCTCTTCCAGGAATTTCTTCCTAGCCACCCAATGAGGTCTGGATACAGATAAGTTTAATTTGGAACCCTTAAAAGCTACAGTACATTTTGCAGACCAGTTATTTTGCAATTCAGGTTCATTTCTGCATGTATGCAAATGAATTTGTTTTGATAGCAATAAATTGACCTTGTGGGTCCTTGATGTGATAGATGCTCAGTTGCAATCCGGGTGTGAGATGCCTATTTTTTAGCTCTGGACAATAAGTTTGATGAGAGCATCGTAAGAAAGGGTTTGTCAAACAGGCTAAAAAGTTGTTGCCGCAGTTTATGCAAATGTAGGAATTTAATTCTGCCGTGCGATATTTTGATTTAATAGGTGCATTCAAATCGCTAATCGGTTGGCTCAGGGATGTGTTGTGTGCATAAGATTATCTTGATGCGATCTGCCTTCAGGGCGTGATGTTTCACAATTGCATATGTATTTCATCACATGCGGACGTGGTGGTCAGTTTTCTGAAAATTCCGCCTCCCTCCAGTGTGGCCTACCTTTGTTGCATCAGATTGGGGGTTTGCCTTTGGTATTTTTAATTTGTGTTTTTAACCTTCCCAAATACATTTAACATAAACTATAAATATAATATAATGTAGTATGCAAATGGTTATGAGACCGCTTGGGTCTCAATTTGGGCAGTAAATTGGTAAATACAAGTGTACGTACAATAGGTAGATATATGGTATAGCTGATTGGTTACAAGAGCGGTTTGGGACTCGGATTTGAAGGTTAAAGGTGTACCAATTATATGGTTATAAAGTATTGCAAGATCAGTATTAAGGTCGATTTGGGTCTCGATTTGCAGGATAATTTGTATACATGGTATTTGCAGATCGGTACAAGACACGCTTTGGGTCTCGATTGGGCAGGTTGGTTCAATTGGTAATCAATTGGCTACTTCAGCGTTAAGAATAGCAGGATCGTATGAATAAGATCCGCTTTGGTCTCGATGGGGCTGGTAAATGGAAGTATTATATAGAAGAGAGTGTCCGCAGATCACGTATAAGGACCGCTTCGGATCTCGATTCGGCTGGTTAAATGTTGTAGGACTTTATGTGGTGTGTGTGCCAGCAGCACATCGATATAAGATCCGCTTTGGGCTCGATTGGACTGGGTTAAATTGTAAGGCATGTGTATTTATGCGCCGATCGGTATACGTTCCTTTTTCGGGTCTTGTTTTGGCAGGATAGATTGTTATCAGGGTTAAGTCATGAATAGGTATTTTTGAAAGAGTATGATGGTGAAGGCGGAAAAATGCCAATGAGGTCTGGATACAGATAAGTATGGTAACCTTAAAAGGCTACAGGCTACATATTGTCAGCCATTTAATATTTTGCAATCATGGTTGCATTCTGCATGTTTGCAATGACTTGTTTGATAGCAATAAATTGACCTTGTGGTCTGCACCTGTGACAGATGCTCAGTATTGCAAATCCGGGTGTGGAGAATGCCTATTTTTTAGCTCTGTGGACAACACTACATTTACGGTCTTTATAACCTTTTTAAAAAGCGTAAGAGCGTAAAGTATGTTTTTCTCTTGTGTCTTCCTGTACAGTCTATCAAATTCGCTGCATTTGGATACTTGTGACTTTAAGTTTAGTCTGCACAGGGTCCTGTCCTGCGATATTTACGGAATGTTGATCAATCAAAACACGTTCTTTTATCTAGTGTCTTTAATATTACATGTTGTGTTATTTTTTCACGTGTCTTAGTTCTTTATCGAGTTTATAGGGGAATTTGGAAAAGTTTGCAAGGCAACCCTCAACTCCAGTGGTGTCAAGGAATGTTGCTGTTAAGGACAGTTAAAAGGTAGTACGCTAAACCTTTGTTATGCCGTTGAATTTTCAAAACCTTGTGTATTACTTATCGAACCTTGCAATTGTAAGTTTTAATATTCAGTTATACGTGTAAAATATTTATATATCAACACATTATGATTTACTGAGCTGTTTCATAGTGTTTATATGTATTTTGAATGATAATATAGAAAATAACGGCGACTCTTCAATTGTTAAATTTCTGGAGGAAGCAATAATCATGAAGCATTTCAATCACCCAAATTGTCAGGGGTTTACTGGTTTGGACCTTGACAATAGTGGTAATCCTTTGGTGGTTCTCCCCTTCATGAAAAACGGAGATCTTCAGATCATTTCTTTTGAAACATAAAGTGGTGAGTAAGGGATGGAGGGAGAACAGGAGGCGACCCATCCCTAAAACCATGTCTACCCACACCCATCTCCCATTCCGCACCCAACTCTCTCTACCCTGACCTTGCGCACACTACTCTTTCCACCCTTCCTGCAACACACCTTTCCCCCTTATCTCCCCCTCCCCTCTTACCACCTTATTTTTCTAAAGATTACCAAACCACTGTTCCATCCCCGGCAAGCCCTTCACGGACTCCCCTCTTCCATGCCGTTATCACACCACCTTCCCCTCACACCCATAAGTCCACATCCATCCCCCCCCTTTCGCCCCGCTTACGCCTAACTACCCGTCTATCTCCTCTGCTTGTAACCGTCCTTGCCCCCTCGTTTCTACCCTTTTTGCATTACTTTGTGGATATATGGTGTACGCATTGAAAAAACCTGTCCTGAATAACGGGGTTTTTAAGCCATTTGGCAAAATCAATGAAAAATTGTTAGTTTCCATAATTTAAAAATACAATCGACATAATAATATTCAAGATGATGATAAGGTTACAGTCCAACTGGAAACAAAGGCCCTGAAATGTTATGAAATGACCGTTTATAGCGTAAATTGTATCCCAAAAATAATATAAATTATATAACTAGTTAAATATTACTATATTATTGCCTATATTTTTTTTTTTTTTTTTTTTAATGGATTTAAAAAAAACATCAGGTTCGCTCCCAGATATTCGGAATGTGAGCCGTGCCTTATAACACTAACCACGAAACCACGTGCAGGTAAACATGGACCTCGTGATACTTTAGGAAGTTTTGAGGTTAAACATAAGTGAGGTTCTTCGGGCACTTTTTTTTTTGTCCCGTTGGTTATAAGTAAAGGTCCTCTTAATTTAAACACCTTTACCGTTGATTCTAAAACTCCGGACGTGTGGGGTACAGACAACACGACCAACATAACAGAGAAAATGAAAATCGGGTTTGTACCTATCTTAAAATGGGGGGTCCCAAAAACCGTTTAAGTCGCGGCAAAAATTATCCCGCCCAAAAAGGCCTTTTCCAAAGTATTTTTTCCATGCAATTGGCTCCAAATAGGAAAACGTGCATAAAATAAAAATGTTAAATAGTTACTAGTACTCTAGTACGATTTTAAGGGGACGAAACAAATTTTAATAGCACACGGAAATGTATGGTTTAAGATATGCTAATTAGATTAAAAACCGCCATGGCAATTTGATTTTTCCCACCAAAATATTGCGCAACCGATATTTAGGCAATAATAAAATCTGGGCAAAATAGTTAGGTTAAAACCTGTGCCACAACAAAATCTTTGGGTCCACATGGCACCCCCTATTGCCACTTAACTGTCAAATATCTGACTTTACATAATTTCAAACTTTGTTATTATAAAAAGTATGTTAAAGAGAGGGGACTGGCAACATTTGGAAGCTTAGTACGCCCTCAAGATTTTCACAATATTTATACTTGCATGGTTGTAAAATACTATTTATATAGATATATATATTAGCCCTAAACCTGAAAATGATGAAGCCCAAAAAAGGCTCCTTAATGGGAAACAGAAGGCCTTATAATAAAAACCACTCGGGGTTTGACTTTATGCAGTAGATCTGGCGTTTAAACACCGAGAATATACAACCGGCGGAGTTGATTTCCCTCGGCATCCACATGTTTGACTTTTTTGGCTTTATTAATCAATGAGTAGTACGAGTGTGATATTATTGAATTGAGTCCTTTACACTGGTTTTACATCTTTTCATTCTGGTTCCAGAAATAATGTTTGACGTCCTTGTCCAATCAATATCTAAGTACTGGCGTTTTGGGTCACTCATAACGAACTACAAATATTTACGTGGGCATAATCCTCCTCCGATTAAGAGGTTCACCCGGGCCTCATCGATTTCATGCACATTCTCCCTTCTTTGAGTGTCTCCCAACAAAGGAATCGATAGCGTGTCTAAGACTCTGCAACAATCTATTTAAGTAAATATGGGGTTAAAAAGCATCTATTCTGCTGAACAAAGATTGGAATTCCAGCTGTTAATACGGATTTTTAGTTTTGTATCTCAACAACATTCTTCTCCAGATGTTTTTACCATCGCCAATATGCGTTTACTGACAGGAATAAATAAAAGATCATATATAATTTATTGATTGTTGCACCCATTTTGATATTGAGTTCTCGACGATAAATCTGTTATATTGGGAGATATATCTTATATTACTTATCAGGCTTTATTTGCCAGTAAGTAAAAAGTTTAGAAAAGGTCCAAGCTGATTACAAAAATAATTAGAAAACATATTTGTTTTTTCAAGTACTAGACAGTCTTCAAAAAACACCAGCTGTTGAATTTTGCCCTGGACGGCGCCAAAGGAATGACGTATCTATCTTGAACATAAGTTGTTCACAGAGACCTTGCTGGCTCGGAACTGCATGTAAAGAAGTTTTACGTATTCATTAAAATTTACAATGAATGTACTTTGTTATTAAACAATAGAGGGAAATCCCCTTATGCATGCCATTTAGAAAAAAACATTACAACATTCCTTGGTGGGTGTGTTAATCTAGGACTGCAAAATGCTTTTATTGGCCTACAAAGCGTAACATGTATAATTTCCAAACATCCACATAGTACTTGCAGAATATCCTATCTTTAGACTCTCAGTTTTTACAGAGGCATGAAGGCCTGACCATCTTGAAACCAAGCGGTTGTCAGATTACAATATCAGGATTCTGGGTATTCTTAACACAAGTTGAAATATTATTCTTAAAGCGTTTTTTATATAGTATTCCGTTAAAACTATTTCTCCATGCCTATTAACATTATGGTATATTATGCTCGGGGCAACCAATAGAGCGTTATTATAGATCGAGATAGGCAAAACGTTACGTAACTTTTAGGAAATTCCACCGTCTCGCATGTTTTGCGACCACAAAGAAAACCTAGAGTACCAAACAATAGAAAGCAATGCTGCCTCCGCTTTGCTTCCACATGACGTGGGTGCCGCTTTGCATAACCAATCGTTAGTGATACAAATTAATGTATGTGTTAGAGGTTGGCCAGGTGTAATAATAAGTGTTTTTTTACCGGATCATTGTGCTCCAGATATCTATGTTTCTCATTAATGCAACTGACCCGCGCTTAGGTGAAAAGATGATTCATTGAGGCGGTTTATTTAAATCAAGGAGAACGGGACTGTGTCCATTTTCATCGTTGGTGTGGCTTGGAGGACAAATTTAACCACCAATAGCACCCAACAAATCCAACAACATGATATTGGCGGATTGTTGGTATCGAATTTACATTATGTGTGTATACAAGCACCCAACTGATAATTATCCGTGCAATATTCAAAAATGTCAGCGCCAGCACGGAACGACTGGTTTGAAATGCGTTTCAACCCCTTGGGGGCAACACTCCCCATTCTTATTTAGAAAAAAACTGTTATAAGATTAAAAAACGGGATGTAAGTTATATCAAACAAATCACATGACCTTGCTCATTCCGGACCACTTTCAAGAGAACTTAAGATATACCGGGGTCTCAAAAAAAAAGAGAACCCTAAAAAGGCGCCCTCTATTTCACGAAGAGAAAAGTAAACAACACAAAATTATAAAAAGCTGAAAAAGTGTAATTTCGTTAGGTTTCCCAAAAACCGAAAAAAAAATTGTCCAAAAGGACACATATTGGCCGAGTTACGGCCGATTGAAAAATTTATACCACTTTCTCATTTTAGCCACGGATTATTACCTTCTTTACTTTGTCTTAAGACAAATACAGCGTTCTCCACATTGTTTATGGTTTATTTTGTTCTGAGAACAGGTTAATTCTGATATTAAAAAGTTAGTTTCAATCTATTAGAAATTAACTTTTTACACTCATTTATGTTCTTTTCTGCGCTGCTTGCCCTCCACCTAGCAGACTCTAAGATGGATGCATGATCGCTCTCTTCCATTTCCATAATTCGAACTTACGATCCATTCTTGTCGTTCGGATGCTTGCAAAGGCAGTGGGTAATATGTGCGTGGAAATAGTTTTTCTGTGGAGAACTTCGGTCTTCCGGTGTGATCTATTATATTCTTTCCATGGCCTTCTCTGTCACTCTCAGCTTCTTTTCTAGATTTTTAGTTGTGTCAAGTTTCTGCCCATATTTAACTTAAAAATATAGCGTTATATAATTATTGAGAATCTCTTATTGATCCTTATCGTATTAATTTACAAACTGCACGATTGGGAACATTGCCCTCCATCGGTGCAATTTGGAGTCTATCCCAGGATCAGAATAAGAGATATTTTAAGTTGTGCACTATTCCTCGAAAAAAACTCATCTAATTACAGGTCATGGGCTCTTGAGCTCAAAAAGTGAATCCTTTGCACTTGAAACAGCTACAATTTAACTCGAAATTAAGTGTAGAAACTGCACGCTATCCAGAACAATACAAAAAATTAATTTTGTCAAAATGCGTATTTTTGCTACAATTCCGTTGAATGTGGTTTTTCTAATATTAATTGTATATTGGCTTTGCCTTTTGATGTTACTTGAGTTTGTTACCCACTGCAATGTGATTATTTAGTTTACGGGATATAAATGAAGATTTAAACAACCACGAGATATCACCTTATCCCGACCACGGAACAGGACCCAACCTTGTCATCAATGTCTTAAAGCGGCACTGGCACATTTAACAAAATATGAAATGCTTTAATTTGCTCTTCAAATGATAGTCTCGGCCATGGAAGAACAGAGATTTATTTTCACATAAAAATAAACATACCAAAAACAATAGGGAATTGATATGGAATAAGACATCCAGGTAATTTGTAGGCCAACTTTTAAGTTTTCCATAACTTTAATCAACAATGGGTATATTACATGAATAGTTTTGACTCGTACTCACTGATAGAAAACCACAAAGGGTATTAGACCGATCACAACAGTGTGCATAAGCGTGGTAAACAGGCTACGGCGTGCGTTATTTTGTGTTAAACGTCTTTCGTCGTCTGCTGATGTACCGTCGCCGGCGACGTTGAATTATAAAATCGTTCGGTTTACATAAGAAGCTGATTGTCTTAATCATTTCGGGTGAGGTGAGGGCTTTTGTATATAAAAGCCTTACAGCCATGCAAAAATATGATTTGAAAAAATCTTGAGGGCGCATATTTTCAGATGTGCCAGTGTCTCTTTAAACAATTTCATTTTGTTTGTGGCAGGATTGAGAAGAGGAGGACCCATGAAGATAGCCGACCTGGTCTTTCGCGAGACCCCCCCATGGGGGCATGAATCAGATTATTACAGGAGGGCGATCGACAGGCAAAGCTTCCGGTGAAATGGATGGCCCCGGATTTTTAAGTCTTGCTAAAAAGATATACAACGGCAAAACAGAAGTGGTATGTCCCAATAAGTACAGCTTCGTTTTATCTTAAGTAGATGCAAAAATGGTAACAGTAGATTTCATGCGTATTTCGATGGGGGCGATATTGAAATGGGGTTCAATACCGGCCATGCTGAGACTAGGCCTTTGTTTCCATTACAAAACAAACGTGTCATGGTATAAAGTACTCTACAGATCGGAGACTTACTGGAAACTGGTGATTCAGTCTACAATGGTCTTGTAATGATATAACGACTAAGCATGGTTGGCTGGGAATCCCTTTGCGCTATTCTCTTAATACAAGGTGGGCCCTTGGATGGGCACATAAAAAAAGTACATTGGGTTATGTGTGCATTGATATGAATGCATTATTTCTCCAATGCTCTGATAAGGAATGGTATTTTGCAGTGTCAAAGGTGGGTTATGTTCAAATAAACATGTTTAATGAAATATATTCTAATACTTCAATTAAAAAATTAAAGCTATCTTAGATTTGAAATTAAGTGCACATTTTAGGTCAACATTTTATTTACCAAGCTAGATTACTATCATGTATCGAGTACCATCACTTTTTTACTGTGGACATTAAAATAATTCCTCTTACCTCTCACAGGTAATGGACAGGGACGTTGCCATGGTTTAACATGTAAAAGTGAAATCTTGACGAAAAATTCTGAATTTGTTATATGTGTCAAGAATATTTTCTTATTTCCAAACCATTGGAGATGAAGAATAAACTCCACTGGAAGGGTTTTATTTTTGATTTTGTTTTGGGTATTAAGAAACGAACGAGGATGAGGTCGTATGTGGGATCCATGGGAACACCCATGAACGACCCCCATCAAAGCTGAGCACCCAAATTGGTTTTGTGGTTTGCAAATCCCGTATTGCTGTAAGTTCGTTTGACCATTTTTGATGGGTTGCTCTAATGAATGAGGCTTGGCAGCCATCCCGCGGTTGCACCGTATGTATAAAACAATTCGCAATTCGTTGGATTGTTTGTTTGGGTGCATACCTTTCCTACTAGTATATACATTCTTGTGATGTTTCCTTCAGTGGTCATTGGTATCATGTTGGGAGATGTTTATTCGGGCCTCAAGCCTTACACGGGTATTGGAAAATAGAGACGTTTATCACCACATCATCACAGGCAATTCGGACTCGCTCGTCCCTCGCAGTGCCTTCCTGAAATGTATGTAATTATGTGTACTTGTACATCGTACTATCATTTTATCGCTTTCTCTGATTATAATTATAATTAGATGTCCGTGTTTCCTTTTTTAGGTAAAGGTTGAGTTTGCTTTTTAAGTGAATCACTATTAAAACATTAAAACTTGTGATTGTTTTACGGGACTCCCCTCATTTGTTTCATTTGGTTAATAAAGTTAAATTACCTACAAAATTTGAAAAACAAGTTTAGGGTGATGGATACCGGGCAATGAACCTTTGTACCATCACAAGCCAATGGGTTTAGTGGCGTACATTTTTTCCTTTACAAGAACAAAAAGTTCTACGGGGACGCCCCTCATTCATTTGGTAATCAAATCAAACAGGGGTTTATAAAAATTGAAGCTCATTTAGGCAACTAAAAAAATGTGTCAAAAAGGTACAATGGCTGCAGCATCAAAAAAGAAAACCCGGATAATCCCCTGGAATTTCCCACCCGGCACCGCGGCCAAATTTATTCACTTTTGGAACCCGAACTGTTGGTAGTAGACGATTCAAACGTTATTCTTTAACAAACAATCCAGCTTTTTGAAATCTTTGTTTGTAATAGTAAACTGTCCCATGTGGACATTAGCATAAGCCTAAGGGTCTCTTTTCCTGTTCTTGGGGGGGTTGTATATAAAAATTTGGATTTCCCTTGAAGCCTACACTTCAGATTCCTCTAAAAGTGCCATTTTCTTTCAAAATAATGAATCAGTTCGGATCAGAAAACTTCACGTTTAAGATTATGATTTTGTAAAAATGTGTACCAGATAATGCATATCAAAACTGAGGGCGCCTTCTCTCTTCTTATCCTGCCAGGTCATTTAATCATTTTTACAAACATCCAATGTTCGACAGCTATGGTTCACTATTAAAGATGATCCGTTTGTAAAGAAAAGGCCATAAATCCCATTGACTTTGTGTTCAAAGTTCATTGCCCGGGTAGCACCCAGGTAAACTTTCCTTACATTACCAAATGAACGAATGGGATGATGTCCCGTGCAAATAATCATTTTATTTTTAGTGAATCACACATTTCTCACTGCTCCTCTTCTCATTTTTGCATGCCTTGGCCGTACCTGCATGATTTGTGTCACAGACCACATAATCACCGATTATATTGGGGTGTGCGGAGGTGATATCTAATTACCGCATATGACTTTTTGAGCTCCAGTTTTACCTTTCTTTATTAGGATAGGTTGTACTGTTTTTCTGCTCTCATTCTTGTGTGACCGGCCTTATTAACTTCATACTTTTATTTTTGCCTTGTAACAAGAACCACGTGACAAAATTTCATTTCTGTACTACAGATGACCCATCCCCCTGTGATCTTCGAACACTAATGATAATCTGTGACTTTGACCCCAGTTCATATCGCCTTATTGCTTTATACTTTGTTTACAAGAATTACTTGACAACTGTTCATTGTGTTCACAGAGTGACCTCCCTCTTATGACCTAGGTGACGTTTTACCCCAGCTCGTGCTCAGACACTGTGCGGCAGGCTACTAGACGCTCAAGATTCAATGTGTCACATCCCCACTTCAGTTAAATTTCATCCCTCTAGCTGGAAAAGCAGCAAGGTGTGGATTTTTGCGATAGCGGCCATGTCTAATGTAGTATCTATTTTTAGTTTGGTTAGTGGTTGGTGTGTAGGTTTCGTGTCTTTAGTTATTGTCTTCGAAAAGCTGAAGTCCGATTGAAACCCGACTTGGGGTTAAGGTTGCAACGGGGGTTTCATCATATGTCGATTGATTTTTTTGTAAAATGTCATGAACAAGGTCAAGGTCACTGAGGTCGGTTCCATACTGCCATCTTGACAGGGACATCACGCACGTTTAATTGCTATATTTTATTTGCAATATCGATATATTTTCTGACCTGTTTGTTACATAAATTTCAGTTTCAGTACACAAACGACAGGGGGATTTGCAAGTTCAACTTTGGCTAGTATTTTTTATGTTGTTGTGATTGATTTTTTAATTGTTTTATTTTTGTTGTTTTCCTTGTTATTATCTATATTCATTTAAATTGAAATCAAATAGGTACACATACATGATGAAATGTGGAACTTAACCCCTGAGTGCGACCGCCTGTCCGGGAAATCGGCGATGTTGGAAATCACCGCGTTGAGTCGGGCAAAATACCTACCTCGGGTTCCCCTGTCGCGCCAATGTAGAAACAAATGCAACATCAACCTGAAGGCAATCGCGGTCTTATTTGGAAACTGATTAGGAACCACAGACACCGGCCAGCATGACTACGAAGTTGCGCTTAATCGCTTATCGACAAGAAAGCAACATCAGACACGACAACATGACTACGAGGGGTTCGCGTAAATTCGCTCATCGGACACCCAATACAACATCCGTGTCAGATTCACCAATTTGAAAAAGGTCAATACCACAGTTTTTCCCCGGTTGTAGAACAAGTCACTAGCAGCCCTACTATTTCCGTGGATATAGCTTCGATTTCAAAACAAGCAATCTGATACCGAAATACCGAAGTTTCTTATGGACTCAGAAAAAGGGGACACCCCTTATCTAAGCCAATCAGAATCTAAAATAAGACAAAATAAGGATTCTTTTCTCTTTTCTAAGGATTGAAAACTGGAGGAGAGGAGATGGGACATGGAATAAAAACCGTCAAAAGACATTAAGACATGCGTATGCGGACATGCCCACACCCGGTCATTCTTCTGTTGAGGTACCAGGAGTCCTACAAGATAGAACCGTCACTCGGTATTCCCATACCGAGTTTAAAATACCTCATAGTGAACTTTCTTTATCCAAGTCGGGTTTTGGTCACGGGGTTTTTTGGTGAAGATTTCGTTTGGTCTATACTAGTTATCATTAATAGGAAATACAATCGTGGACTTTATTCAGTTATGTATCAAATGTTGCCGGGTTCTTTTGTCTCCAATACAAACCCGCCGTAATGTATTTAACTTGATTGATATGGATACCTATCAATTGAACACAACATCGTATCCGTTTCCTGGTTACTTCTGATGGTGGCGATAGTCCATAGGCGATATGTCCATATAATCACAAAAAGACTTTCTAACACAACTATATATTCATGTGTCAATGAAACATGTTATGTTTTGTTTTTGGTTTTTTTATATCGTCGAAGGCAGGGGAACGTCGTATGTGCATTTGACTCTTTTGAAAAGATTCACTCTGAATTCAAAATTTTTGCTTAGGAGCTTTCGATTTCAAATTGCACATGGTTTTCTTGCCCAGGGTACGAAAAGTGATTTCTGAAGTTCATAACCGACTTGACTTCGTAGGGATGTCTATGCACAAAAACCAAATGTCAACCTTTAAAAAGATCGTCAGTACACTCATTCCTACGTTAAACAGAGGTAGATTGATTTAAGGACTTCCTTATATGATAGGTGGCGGCAACAGTAACAGCCATCAAGTTGCAGCTGCAAGCGTGTTTGGAAGTAGTTGTAGTATAGTAGTTTGTATAATGCCAACATTTATGTCGAATATTTAGGTATTACAAGTTATGTGGTGGTGGTTTTGATGCATTTTTATGAAACATTCAGTACTATAGGTCCATATTTGTATACTCCGTTTCCATACACTGTTAAAAGGCATTTTCATTTTTAAAAGTCGTTTCTTTGCGGATACAAAGTCATTGGTAATGCTTGTGGCAGGTTTTGTCAGGATTTATTCAAAACTGAGTCAAGCCGAACGGGCCGCGTGTAAACCATGATACGGACGCGCTCCTAACATGGCCCGCGTCTTGTTTTTTTATTTTTTTTTTTGAGACTGGGCGGATTGGGAACAGTTCATAGGTTTACCACCCTACTAATTATTCGACACTGACTGCGGTGTACAGTGCAGTTGTGACATCTGTACACGGGGACGACGGCTTCACGTCCCCTCCCAAGGAATGGGGATGCTTTCTGATTCTTTTTTTTATGTACGGCTAATCTAGGCATAACAGCAGTTACCAATTAGTGTAAACGCTGACTGGATTGGCTCAAGATAGCGATACCCTCCCTTTGAAAATTTTTTCTGGCAATTTGCCCAATGCCAAGTGGACCATGGAGGGAGAGCGTGTATTCTGGATAATCCATAGCGAGTATACAGATTAAATCCAGAGTTAGCACACGATAAATCCTAGCAAGTGACCCCCCGGGATTCCGAACCCGGGATTTTGGTAAATTTACGCCACAGGGCAAGCACCCTCAACGCTAGGCCACGCTCTCCCATTTAAAAGGGTGTCAATACGCGAAAAAATTAATCAAAATGTTAATCGGCAAATTTAATTGTTTTTTACTTTGTATTTAAGTTTGTTATGGGATTTCCACTTGCAGCATCTTTTAATCATTATTATCGTCATTATTATTATTATTACATTATAACAGTTCTAAATTAATACCAATTGTTGCATTGTTTTATATTTTAAAAAGGTGTGTGTTCATTTATTTTTCGATTTTATTCGGATTAAATGGACTTAAACTTTTCACTTTTTAAAATTGCATGAGAAATTAGGTGTATTACATTACGAATGTTGAATTTGTTTGTTTATTACATTATCATGTATGCAAAATCATGAATGCATTATTTTCTTCATTTAAAGTGTTGTTCTTTACACAATGTCATTCCTTGGTCTTGCAATTTTAAAGGTGATAATTTTATAAGTCATAAAATATAAGTGATGATCAAAAATTATTTGCTGATAATGTTAATTTATCATTTAACACAAAGATTTTTAGGCTTTATTTCTTGAAATGATAAACAATTCATTGCTAATCAATGTTAATTTGTCAAAGAGCAGCCTTTTCTTAACAAATAATTTTTCTTGTGCCCAGGGCTTGTAAATGTATTATAATTTATATCTTCTACATCTTATCTCTAATATAATTATATGGAAAAAACTGCTATCAACGATACAAAAACGTATAGCCAAATGGAAACAATGCAATATCAATCGGGCTGTTCCTAAGTACTCGACATGCTGAATGATTAAGGACCACGACTCAAGATAAACTAACCTTTTTAATTCAGATGGATTTGGACAACCGCTAAAACAGTTGTTTACAGAAGAAACACTTCTCGATCTGTGACCACAATAGTCTTTACTTATACCAACATTTTATCCTATGCACTTTCATCGTAAAACAATGGTTTTGTTGTACTATGTAAACAAATTGTTAATTTGTGACCGAAAGCTGATTTTTTTTTTTTTTTTTTTTTGCATGATCTGAGCTTGATTGAAAAATGTTGAACAGTACTTGCTAGTGGTAAAGCTGCAAACCACAAAACAACAGTTTCGAAATATGTGCGATTTTTTGTCAAACATGGATCTCAACATTTAATGGCGTCAAAAATATACAAAGGGGCCAGTTTCAAACTAGCTTTAACGAGCTGTAATGTTCGTTTTAATTAGGAATGGTAGCAGTTTAGGGGACAACCAAGGGACATTTGAATCATTTGGAGGAAAATATATCTATGGGGTTATAAACATGCATGTACATACAAAATCTAACCAGATCACTCTACCCAGCGATAGCGCTAATATTAAAAACGATCGATGTTCGTAGCAGTGAAATAATTCTTTTCCGGACGATTTCTTCACGTGTTGGAGTATTTGGAAACGAGGCTGGGTTCCTATGACGTGCGCAAAAGTCTGTACTTGGTACAAGAAATGTGATTTTTTTTGTTTTTAATCATGAAACAAAATGCATTACATATTTGCGAACATGTACACGCTAGACGTATGGAATTTAAACCTGCCTATATTATTTAAAAGCGTTAAAAATTGTACGGCATGGCTGATATTTTTCTTTGCATTCAATTGGACATATCAAACACGGTTTTAGTGACACTTATAAATATTTTAGATGATCTTCCAATCATGTATGAGGTGTGAGGTAGTCGGTTGTGATACGTATTTATAGTAGATTCAACCCATTCGTGTCACCAGAGGAAAAGTGTTGGACAGCGTTGATTAGATGGGAGACACGAGGAGGCAGAAAAAGAAAAATATGTGGTGCACAATTAAGCTGTTCATGAACACTCATGTTTACGTAGAAAGTGCAAAGACTTCCTTCGTATCCAAAACAAGGGGTCAAAAGTCAATAACGTTCAATCACCTAGTTTACATTGAATGCGATTAGTCAGATTGTTTTGTTGCTTTGAATTGCGGACTACAAAACAGGTTCAATAGATACGCGTGGAATTTATTTGCCATCATTCAATGTCCATACCCGTCGGGAAAGTACTAGAGGTGACCGCTGGGTTGAATCTAAACCTGAAACTTTGAGTCGAAGGTCAAAGGTTCAAATTTAAAAAGGCATCCTCTAAATTGGCCTCTGGTCCATCATAAATATCACACATTGAATGGACACATTCTCATTTGATAAGATTTTACTCAACAGTGACCTATAGACGTAGTCAGTTTAAAGGTCAGTCACGAGCCATGATTGTTGGCAGGATACGCACTTCCAAGAATAGGATGCATAAAACTGTCAATCGAATCTATGTGTAGCATTTGCACAACATTGACAGGCGAGTGTTATTTTAGTTCTGACGCGTCTATGTTGTCCACCATGTTTGGTTATTGAATACGGTCTATTTATAATTATGAAGCAGCAATGTTCGTTATAAGATAATGTGCTTTGCATATGAAATACAAATGGGTGGGGGTGATATAATAAAGGAGTGGCTTAAAGTTAGCTCCGGACTACTTGAAAGTGTTTTTCCTGTGTGGTGTTATTGCTGAGATAATGCTCGAGTATAGGGGCTTGCAGGCAGTCAATAGGTTGATCTGGCCAGACCGCCTCCAGAAACAACCCAAGCATGCAAGGAAATACAAAGGAATCACCTGCAGAAAATACTGGAAATGTTAAGCGGTGACCAGGTGGCATGTATTGTAGTTATCTCATGCTTGGTTGATCTGGAGGACAAACAAAAAGTCCATACAACATAGCTCTGTGCAAGGGCCCTATTGTGCCCACTAAACAAGTGAAAGGGCACACAGCTACATTTCACGCAAAATCAAAATTCTTTAAGATAGTGCAATGATAGATTGATTATAATCGACATATTTATACCATTTGTAGATTCGAACAAACTTAGCCCCAACAGATTAAACTTCTTAAAGGCGCCATTTTGCGTTCATAAGCACATATATTTTCCTGTTTTAGGTTGCATTAGCATCCTCGGAAAGGTTTTAATTGCCAAATTACCTTGATTCTTGATGATTGAATGAGCGTTAGCCAAATAGGCTACTGTGTGGTAATTTATGTGCCGTTAACCGACCAGAAAATAAAAATTTACCGTTTTCTGTACAGAGTAGATCGGCATTTGAAAGTAAGATTAGGCACACAGAGTAAAGTTATTACAAATCAGAGGTATGACAATGAAGAAAGAGATAAGAAGGAAACCACATCGACCACTTGACGTGGTTGAACTGTTAACTATCTGCCGCCCCATAATGCAATTGTTCTTCAGATCCTCTCAAGTGGCCCTTCGAGGATAATCCTATTCAGATTTTCTCGCTCGAAAAAATTCTCAGTTCGTGGTTGTTCTTCATTGCGAAGTAAATACCAAACATATGTCGGTTTCAATGGAAAAACGATCAACACCGCCCGGGGGGTTCTGGGATGTTGGTCGGGGAAACCCATGCAAAAAAAGGAGGGGCTAGGCAAATGCGAAACTAC
This sequence comes from Ophioderma brevispina, assembly GCA_023653785.1. Lineage (NCBI taxonomy): Eukaryota > Metazoa > Echinodermata > Ophiuroidea > Amphilepidida > Ophiodermatidae > Ophioderma > Ophioderma brevispina. The sequence continues at coordinate 49,451 of JAMKCH010005028.1, forward strand.
CGCTAGGGGTATTAAATTCAAATTAATCAAGTTGTAGTCCACACTGGGGGTCCATTCAGTTGTTGATTGTGACTGGGTATATGATACAAATAGGAAGAATTAACCTAACATATCAGCAAAATAACTAATTAGGCATGGAAGGCCCATGACCGAAAACCCTGAGGCACACCCCCCCCCCCCCCCGGGGGGGGATTTTTGGAGACCACTATTTTTGGAAACCTTTATACATATAGCTATCAAAATAAGGTTGTCTGCAAAAATCCCATCCTGGGGTTAAGTGAGGGTGGCCATATTACCTTAATGCCTTTTTGACATATTCTTAATTTTATCCAAATTCATGCACTATGTGATTACTTGTCGCACCCCAAAACACACCAAGGAAGAGTTTGAAACATTCTTTGGCATGCTAAAACATGCCTCGAGAGAGGTGGTTCATATTCCACATGACCCACCATTTGAAACACAGTTGTATTTACACACTTTAATGCCTCTTTAAAGGCCAATATTGCCGGTGCACCTAATATATACTTGGTAATGCACTTGTGGGTTAGTTTGAGGTAAAGTAAAACACTTAAAAAAGAAGGTAGTTAACCTTAAGTGTGTTATATAGAGGGCGCTTTATGGAAAAAAAGGTTATAGAATAATAAGGCTATAATAGACCACAACCACAGCCTTTAAATCACTGATCAACCTTTGTGAAACCCGCTACCATGGTTTCTGAGTCTGGATGTGTGACGGATGGTTACAAAGGGAGCAAACAGCGCTTTCTATTACACTGCCTGCGAGAGCTTCAGGCAATGGAGTGTACATGTAGCGATGAAATTCAAACGCGTCCACATAAGGTGTTTGTAAAGACAATTACTGACGTACTTCAACACCAACAGGTGGTTGAGTTTGGTTTCTATGGGGCTCAGGGAGGAATGCCCAGGGGGAGAGTGCTCATGGCTCTCCTGTTCAGCATCTGTGACGGCGACCGGCCTGCGAGTGCGAGAAAGAGCCTGTCGTTTGTGTCTGGACAAGACAATCTTGGAATTTGTGCAAGGAGGCAGATGTCAAAGGGAGAGTCAAAGGCATTTAGATGGGCTCGCCCCTATTGTGAGGAGGAAGAACCATCCAGCGCGCAAGTCCATCCGGGACAGGTGTTATGATTCGTCTGCGAGTCACCTTGAGGGACCTGGTTCTGGAGCGCCCCGGAGCACTGTGATGTCCTGTTTACTTAGTGAGTCACCTTGGATGCACTTTCTTATAAGATCCACATCGGAGGAAGCAATGGCGTAGCTAGGGAGGGCAAGGGGAGGGGGAACATGCCCCGGACACAACCTCAGGGGGCGCTGAAATGATGTTGCGGAAAAAGAAAAGAAAAAAAAATACCGTATTGATTTTTGGTTTATTGTCACAGGCAGTATAGTTCATTTGATTCAAGATAATGAGATAACTGAGATCTCTCCGGATGCGATGAAAAAATGCTTAAAAACCCTAAGAGCTTCTGGGGGCTCCACCCCCTGGACCCCACGACATTGAGCATAGTTCATCTGCTCAAAGATAAGGACATAATCCCTCTCTGAAAGCACTTCGAACATGTTAAACTCCAGAGCTTCCGGGGACTTCACCCCCTCGATATCCGCCCCAGAATGGGTGGCTGTTTCCCAGTATACCCTGTATGACCCGCGTGCCATGGGGTCGACGGCGCTTGCCCTTGTGCTGCTCAGTGTTGCGAGTATGCTTTACCCGTATGGGAGGGGCAGCTCAGAAGCCTTGACCCGTCGTTGGGATGCCTCCTGCGGCCCTTGTCGGGGGTGTCTTCGGCCAGCCCCTGCGGACAACTTATACAGGCAGCAGCGTAGCATGCCAAGTATCTGGTCTGGAGCGCCCTGTGGTTTGGACAGAGCGGCTGCTGACCGCCTTAGGTCCGGCGTAGTTTCTTAGGCAAGTCCGGTCTTTTGAAAAAACAGTCTCTAAGGGCGTTTGGGGAGTTTGGGCTAATTGTGGATAAGATTACTTGCTGTCACCCAAGGGCATTTCGCCCCTCTTTGGTATTGACCTGGTGAGCGTATTCGCCTGGAGCTGGCTTCTTGTGGAACTGCGTGGCAGTGTCTCAGCTGATTGAGCTCCAGAATCGGCCGATCAACGGTTTCCTTGCAGAAGTAGGGCTACTAGGAGCAGATCAGGACACTGGAGCATCTCGTGGTCTGCCCAAATGTTGGTGCAACAATGCATAGACAGGGACATGGCAGAATTCAGTGAAAGCAGCCAGACATTGAGACCATCTCTGGCTAAAATCACATTTGAGAAACCACTGGTTTGGTGGATACGATAAGAGAATTTCCAATTGTAATAATCATTGGTATAGTGTTTAATTGGCGATCTTTTAAGTCAATGCGCGCGTTTCTTGGTATACGAGCTTAAATGCAGCCCTTTGCGTGTGTGATTCATTTAGGTCCAACATTGCGCGTTAGTTCCTATATAATGTCTATCAGATTCAGAATTGATTTATCTTCCTCCTCCTTCCTCCTCCGAGTAATGTCTTAATTGTCTTCTACTGTATCAGATTATTCTTCCTCTACTATTAGGCAAAGGAATGACCCCTGATATTTTGGGGTTCTAGCTGGACTCACCTACTAGAAAAAGTGAAACTAAGGTTTTTTAATTTATGAACCTGGTCTAGATACTGATTGAGTTTGGTATAATTTTTAAAATATTTTATGGAAATCAGGGCATGAAAGATTTGAATCACTGCTTTTTCTTATTTCTACGTATGTCCAATAGGTCAAATTTCGGAGCAATTTTTTAGGTGGTAGGGGTGTAATCCTTTCGAGCACCCTTTCAACATTGAACACAAACGATCCTTAAATTGTTATCATGAGGTAAATTACAATAGGTTTTATTCGATTGAGGTATTTTTAACACCATATTGCGTTCAATAGTGTAGTTATAGCTATTTGTTAGGTAATAAAAGGCATTTTTGGGTCAAAATTTAGCAAAATTTTGGTATTTGCTTTTTTAAAATATGTTATCCAATAACACATACCTGATGAATTGAGCTAATTTTGTTTCTTCTAAAAGATAACAAGATGGTCAGTTTTTGGGAAAGTGGAAAACTCACCCTTTTTGTTACTTTTTTTCGTTTGTTTTGAAAAAAATAATAAATATGCACTTTTCCCAAAAATGCTAAACAAGTGTGATTTTTAGCATGTTTGAAAGAGGTACGGGACGATTCAACTTATTTGGTTGCCCCTTGATAGTACAGAAAAGTCTCAAAGTTATTTTAAGGTTCAAGTACATAAAAAAGTACACTTAAAGTCAGGTAAAGTCATGAAATAGCAATATTGTATGGTTGCCATGATAACCAGTAACCACTAGAGCTATGAATGACTAAAGTAGAAAAAAAATAGTACAATAAACATAGGACAATAACCTTTGAAGTTATTTCCACCATATCTGTACTGCACATGGTGTGAAACATTTAGAAACATATCTTAAATCGAGTACAGGTCATCAGAGCAATTACTGTTGCCCTGGAAACGTGCCAAAGATTGATGAAAACGGTGATTTTTAATGCTGAGAGTTACGGGACGATTTTTAACTTATTTGTCGTGATACCTTGGATGGCACGGAATGGCGCAAACTTATATTGATGTTTGTGTGTACATAATAAAGTACACTTAAAGTCAAGGAAATGGCAATATTTTCCATGGTTGCCATGGTAAACGGCCCACTAGAGCTTGTGAATAGAAATAATTGTCCCACAAAATAATAGTTTTTGACCACCGATGGTTTGGGAATTAGTAAACATTTGGAAAAAAAATTATAAGAATTCTATAGACTTGATCTCTTGATTATGGCTATTACACCAAATTTCAAATATTTATATCTTTCGAGCAGATCTTATAGCGTCTTATTTAAAGGGGCATTCTTTGAAACTATCCATTCGGTTTCCCCCCACAAAGTAAATCCTACGATCACCAAAATTTGGTGTTGAAAGGGGGTCGCACCCCTCCCCCGTTGTTGATTTTTTTCATAAAAGGTCAAAGTTGAGAAAATTGGACAAGATAAGATTTCAAAAAAGATCCCAAAAGAAACATTTTAGGGGGTTAGGTTCACTTTTACCAAAAAAAGGTCACTTTTTCGGAACTCGCACCTCTCCCTCCCGTAAATAAATATTCTACGTACGGCCCTGGTTGACTGGTTTTTTTTTATATCTGCTGCCCAATCGCTTGTTGGTGGTCATTGTGGAGCAATTTCATGGACCGTGTATTTAAGCACAAGTGTATCATTTATCCTTTCCCTAGATAGGAGCTTATATCGCGAAATAACACTCCGTTGGTTAACTGGAGGATAATCGCTTCGTTAAACTGGGGAGATAACAAAGCTTGAAGTCCACAATATAAGCGCCTTATCGAGGGTTTTTAACAAGCTGAACTCCAAATTAAACGCCTGCCTTATCTTAAGTTAGAGCAAAGTTAGTCGAGATAACAGTAGCTGAACCCAAATT